>JAQGBY010005074.1:0-15321 GCA_034698785.1 Mycogona germanica | reverse complement strand
GAGAAACTCTCAAATAAAATAATAGAAAACACTTTATTATTCGATAAGGATAACTAACTGAGAACCATTGCAACTGATACATATTAAGGACGATGTGTTAAGTACAAATAAAGCTGGATATATATTAATATTAATGATATATATTAAATTAGATGCACAACAAAATGAAAACACCACTCACAGAATTCGTCCCTTTTACATTGTTTACGAAAATTCTTGGACAATTTATTTTTTGTACCAAAAGAATGAAACTTGAGAAAGAATTTTCAGAGGGTAGTGGCCCCCGACCGCATCCGCCCCCAACCCGGCCCATCAAAAGGTGGGAGGAGGAGGGGGGGGGGGGCGTTGGGACTCCCGTACGTGAGCCTGCACGCATTACACCACTCATCGTGTTATACGCATTATACACTGCACGTCACAATTCCGTCTTAGAAAATATTGATTCTTGGCGATACTACTACAGTGTAGTGGGGTTGGGCGGAGGAAATTGGGGGAGAAGAAGGGGGTGACAAAAAATGTCTCTGTGCATGTGTCAGATGAGGCGAGAGTGAGAGAGAGAGAGAGGGAGGGCGCCTTGGGATTGCACCAAACCAGCTAGGAATAAAAGAAGAAAAAAAGAATTGAGGGGCTGCTCCAGACTTGATCCGACGACGTTCTCTCTCTCTCTCTCTCTTTCTCTTCTTGACACCCCCGTCTCCCCATCCACCCCCCCCCCCACTCTTCGACCGACAACCGTGAAAAAGGAAAAAGCAATCGGTAAAAAAAACGTGAGGCCAGGTGGGGTGAGTACGAAATTGAAAACTGACGGGACGCCAGAGTGTGGCGGAGGTAACAACTATAGCGTCACGCTCAAAAAGGGGGGTTCTGGGTCAGATATGTGACTAGACGTTTGACCCTACTAGATTAGGCCAACGTGAACCGAATCGTTTTTCGTCTTACACTGGCATACCGAAAATTCGAAATCAATATTGTTTCGCCCAAGCAAAGAGTACGATCAAATTAAAAATAAAAAATCTTTCACCTGCCCCTAAATAAGAACCTATAAACTTATTAAAATGGAAAGACATACCTGGTGAACCTGAAACAATGGACCCCTTTTATTTATTTTTAATAAGTCGGGCAAAAATAGTCCGATTATTATGAAATATGGGGATAAATAGGATAACAGTATTCAAATTTCAATTTTCAAATTTCAATTTTCAAATTTCTAACTACTAATGTTGCGACTTGCCGGTGACGCTTGTCGATTGCCGATTACTTCTGCAATTCGCAACTGTGTCGCGCGTTTGCTCAACTCTGCTGCAAAAATACCGTTTACCTAAGATAAAATTGTGATATACATCAAATTATGAAGCAAAATGTTTTCTGAACGAGTTTCCGAACAAAGGATCCGGAAAAGGAGCGGCAAGTTTCACGAAGATAGACAGTCTCGGTTTATGTATCTTTCGCTAAAGATTCTTCAAATTCGCCTAAACCCCATCTTTTGTTTGGAAACTCGTTTAAGAAGTCATTTGGCATCATAATTGTTGGTATGTCGAAGGTATTTCATCGTATTTTTATCTTAGTTGAACGGCATTTTTGCAGCAGAGTTGAGCAACCGCGCTACAAAGTGACGAATTGCAGCGGTAATCGGCAACTGAGAAATTTGAAAATTAAAATTTGAGTTTCGGAATTCAAAAGGGGATACAGTTGCCGAAATTAGGTCCCAGATTCATAAAAATCGTACTATTTTTGGCCGACTTATTAAAAATAATAAAAGGTGCCCATATTTTCAGATTCACCCTGTAGAAATAATCCCACCACAAAAAATTACAAGCATCGCCTTATAAAATTTGTGTATGGTAGAACTATAAATAAATATAAATATAAAGAACAAATGTAGTCGGATAACGTAAAACAAAGAAGGGACAAAACCCGACAAAACCCAGGACCACAACTGGGGGAAACGACGTCCGAGTTGGCAAGACTCGGTCAGAAACAAAATTTAAATGGAAAATTAAAATTCAAAATTTAAAGTCGAAGAATAGAATGGAATTTTTTTTAAATTCTTTCTCTTTGCCATTGTCGATTGCAACTACTTAAATTGTTTCATCTGCAGGAATAATACGATCGAATATTTAGCTTTTATAGGCAGTAATTTTTATTTTGCAATTCGCAACCATCAACTAGAAGAAATGCGTCAATGCAAAATCAGCGATGCAAATTTGAAAAAAAATAAATTGAAAAAATTTGCAAGAGTCATTTTAGCAATAGTCCCGCCCCAACTGAACTCCCTTTTTACTCTACCCACCCCGATTACCTTCAACGTCTAACCGTTTTTACCCGCCACTCCAGTTCAACTCTATTTCCCCATTTTTCAAACCCCTTTTTTTTGCCTTTCTTCCTGTCTTTCCAATCTCCCTCCAGCCATTTTTTTTAAAAATTTTAATCTCGCACTTTCCCTCTCACTGGGGCCACCAATACAATATGCACTCACCGACCATCAGCTGTCGGGACATTTGGGAGAACCGTCACCAAAGGTAGGTCATGACGGGGTGCGAGCCCCTGCACACGCGCGCGCGCTCAATTCGTGTGCCTTCAGATTGTCCCTCAAATAGAGAGCTCTTGTGTTCGTGCGTGCCTTTAAATTGGGTCACGCAGGCTGCCGGACACCATTGTTGGACAGCCCCGTCTCCCCAAATTCCCCTACGCCACCCCCCTACCACGGCAACGAAAAATATGCATTTTGAGCCGACCCATTCAAGACTTGCCCCACTTATGCCGTCCGGTATTAAATCCGTGGACGACACGTCACACGCGCTCGGCCCTTTCACCTCTCCGGTGGGCGCACTTCCCCCTCCTCCTCCTCTTCCTCCCCTACCCTGCCATCCTCAACCCCCCTTCTCACTGCTTTACCCACCATGGATGGCATGCCCTCCCCCCCCTCCCTCTCCAATACCACCCTTTATGTCCTACTGGCAGCACACACGGGCACGCGTGTTTGGCATGCAAATTTATTGAACAGCTAATCTGCATATTCAAGCATTGGCGCGTGGTGGTGGTGGTGGGTGGTGAGGGTTGTGTCAGGGCGTCCTCACTCACCGATTGGCCGGCACTCGCGTCGTTATCTACCCCCATTGGCCGCAACACATCAACCCTTTCCTCCACCACCATCACCACCTTATATCCCCCTCCTGTCGAAACTCGCTCACTCATTTTCTTACACCGAGTCCAACAAGCAGTAGTAGTCTTAACTCTTTTTCTTTACACATTCCGAACACACACACACACACACACGCGCGCGCGCGAGGGTGGCTGTTGGGGGTTATTGAAAGGGGTAAAAAAAATTGATGTCGTTTTAAAGAAGGGATAGGGTTACGAAGCAGAGAGTCCCGTCGAAGAAGAAAAAAAGTAAACCCTTTCAAGCGTCGGCCGAAAAAACTTCACCTCACCCCTTTGGTCCCCCCCCTCCCTCTCCGTACTCGATCACGGTGACGCCATAACGCTTGTGTGTATTCTTGTGTATGTGTGTGTGCATTTGTGTCCTCGTGATGTGCGACTACACTAAACTAAACAAACGCCTCAAACAGTCACTTGCCGCCATTATTATGTTGCGTACATAATACGCAGTCAATGTTATGGGTCGCGCGCGAGCATACAAAACAAGGTCTCGCTCAATATTCCCCACACCAACTCCTTTTTACCCCTTCCGTCCCATAGACTATCTGGTGGTGGAAGGCGGGAGACACATACACACACACACACAACACACTCAATCGCGCCTCATAACAAATTATCTTATAAATGGAACGGGGACTTGACATCGGACATTTAAGAGGCCGACGCTGTCAATAGTCAATAGATGACACAGGTGAACGAATCAAATAGAATAGAAAAAACCCTTTGGCTTCTGTTGACGGCGCCAAAGAGTTATGGCTCTATTACTGACTTGGATGGGTCTTGCTGAAGCGGCGGTGACCCAGGATTATTTTATAGCCGATCTACTTGTGCAGGTATGGAGATGTTGGGTTTAAACTGATTTGCCAACTCTTAAATCACAGGTGTCGATGAGACTGGTAAATTAAGAGTTGTGCTGAATAGTTTGGATTACCAAATTCGTTTATTTTTTTTACTCTAATGCTCAGTGACATTTCCAGTTGCTATCAATAGACGATCACCAAATCTCAGAATCTCTTTCCCTTCACTGAAAATTCACTGAACGAATGTTCCCGTTGGCACCATTTAGTATCTTAATTTTTGTCGCTTTTTAAATTCGTCTTTCTGGAAGCACTTGAAATAATCTGCTGATGTTACACATAAATAAAATAATTAAAGACGATGCTGGACTCATCCAAAAGAACTGGCGACGAACGTGAGACAATTAAATCGTGAACAGCAAAATTTAATGGATCAGCGTTCCAATAAACACAAAATCACAAAAACTTGAACAGACGTATAAAATTTACGTTATCCATTTTCCATCCATCCAATTCACTTTGATCCATTAAATTTTGCTGTTCACGATTTAATTGTCTCACGTTCGTCACCAGTTCTTTTGGATGAGTCCAGCATCGCCCTTAATTATTTTATTTAGTCAATACCCCCTGGCGTCTCTAACAATACAAATATATTAGATGTTACACATGTTCGAGTACTCCGGGTATTCTGAGATTCCAACATGAAATTATGAGATAGAATTGACTGAAGATTTAAAACAACCATTATCGATCGCGTAGCAAAAATTTCTTTTCGCACGTACCGTACCGTAAATACGAAAACAGTCTTCCCATTTTTTTTTTTTAACGCGAATATTCTCCTCCCCAGTTTTGCATTTGGGGAATAGTTATGAAGATAATGCGCTGATGGCGTCAGTCACGTCTCGATATAATTTTTAAACGACAGCAACACGGAACAGCCAATCACACTCGAGTTGACAAGCGACGCATCTCTGGGACTCCTCTGTGTGCGTGCAAAATGTCCAGATGACACGTCAGCAGAAAAAAATCCTCGATCTCTCTTTCTCTCTCTCATTCCATCTCTTCATTCCCCCCCCCTCCTTCACACCGACGGGAAACCATGTCGATTCGACCGAAAACCTAGTCAGTCTTAAGCCTACATATACATGTTGATCGTTACGTAATTCAGCGTTAATGTTCACGAAGATTTTATTTATTTAAAAAAGACATAGAAAATCCAAAATCATCAGAGATCCCATCATCGAATCTGAAAATGATTTTGCCTCGAGAAAGGGTGAATTCGGGACAGCACCGAATGAAAGAGACGAACACGAGTGACGAACTCGTTTTTATGATAACATTTTACTATTATTTTAATTAAAATATTAAATATTCTAAAAACGAGTTCACCAGTGGTGGTGTTCGTCTCTTCCATTTGGTGCTGTCCCGAATTCACCATTTCTCGATTTAATATCATACAGACTTTCTAACAAAAATCTTTCTCATTAATGATTTTACCGAAGATCAACACAAAATTATGATAACTTGTTCCTCACCACCTCACATACTATGTGTAATTTTTTTTAATTGATTATTCGCTCAAACTCATATATGCAAAAGGTAGAAAATGGAATAATTGTAATATATTCAATATGTTCAATATATATTTTGTATACTTGAAAATTTGTTTTAAAAATAAATATTGACGCGGAATATTCCATCAGATTTGCATTCCTAAGTAGTCGCAATTAACAGTTGGACTACATAAACAGTTTCCACAACTATCAAACGGACGAACAGAGGTGGGCTCGAACTCACGATCCATGCTTCCGCTGCCCCGCAAGACGTGACGGTGAGATCCAAAATTAACAGGTAAACAGTTGGGGCAACGATATTCACCAACAGTTAGACACCGATCGGGGTTGAGCGTTTGTGTCCGATCGCGGAGGAGGAGATGCTAATGCTGCATGCGCAATGAACTCGGTCTCACGCCGCGCTACATAAACACGAGCGGGGGACGAGCGGAAAGGGAGCGCTCTCTCGCTCCTCAACACGGATCCTCGGCACGCGTTAGTTAGGTAGACGCGCATGCGGGGGCCGCTCCATAAGCGTTTTTCGAACGTTATCGATTTTTTCCGCTTTTCCCCCTCCATAATATATCGTATGTAAGGAGAGCGCCATTTTTTTTTACAACCAAACGGCACAGTGCACTTTGTGGAAAGGGGGTGGGGGAAATGGAAAATTCGCATTTTCATGCAAAAAAAAAAAAGATTTTTTTTGTTGCCCGTCACAACAAGCCAATTCTGGATGTCGATTTGCTGTTGGAAGTGTTCAGCGGTAAACTCGATTGATGCGCACACTACATTGCCGTTTATCTGGTGTCTATTTATACACCTTGAATAAACATGGAGAGCAGAATCGAATTTTGGGATGAACACACCAAATCCCACCATCTTTTCTAAAATGCCAGATGCATACAGCAGCTCCACTCCTACCAACAGTTACAAATCAAAACAACTACGCAACTGCACGGTGCCTACACAGTATGAAGTGTCGTCATCATTTTTGGGACAAAATCATTATTTAAGATGCGTGAACAACAACAACTAAACAACCATCACCAAATCAAGATATTGGGAAGCAGGTTATTCCAGTATCTTGAAAACAATGGTGCTTAAGAAAACGTAGCGTACAATTAAAATTCAATCATTTGAGTGGAAACCGACATGAGAATGTCGCGCAATTCAGATCGAGCGCTATGTTCTAGAGCAGACATAATTCCTCTCAGTACAGTACAAATTTTAAGTCCTCGCCAGCTATATCGATTGTTATCAACGGTCACGGTCAATTTCAAGTACCAAGGTAGATCATCCGATTTGCTGTGCACACACGGTCGACTGCACACGCCGATTTGGCTGGCCGATTTATCGAACCGGTCTTCTCAAGTTTTGATCCCCGATTCTATTTCCAGCGTCGCGTATACATGAAAAGAGAGGCCGCTGTCACTGGCACGGGAACCAATTAACCACGCAGACTTTACAAATATAAACCGAATAGATTACCGTCGCTTACGTCCCATCAGCCACAGCGTGACAGTCCACCGCAGCGCATCCTCCGCATCGCCCATCAACCGCATGATCAACTGACCAGAGTCCATGAGCTTCACCAACAGAACGCTAATCATTTCAAATTTGTTTCCTATTATCCTGCAATCTGGGTCCCTTTAGCCTCTCGGGCGTCCGCCTCTTCCTTCTAAGGGATGACTTCCTAAGACAGCTACGAAACCCCATCGATATACAGTATTGCAGAACGTGTGTCCCTGACTGTAGAGAGAATATGAATGAGCCACTCAATTTCGACTGATTTTTCGCACTGTGTATCACGCAAGATGTAACATAAGAACGATCGATCAACCGCGGGTGATGAAACGGGAAAGACGGTAATCCATATTTGACTTCGGTATCTGCCATACGTACCACATGCACATCGATCCACCCTGCAGAGCTCCCATAGACAAGACTCCACTAATTATGCGTCTATCCAGAAGAACCAAAAAGCCCCATCCTATTTGAATTAAAAGACTAGATTGCCACCCCCTCCACTCACGTCCATCCCACCGCCCTCCACCCCCCAATCTATGAAGACGCTCATTATGAAGGAAACGCCGACGCTCTCTCTCTCTCTCTCTCTATCTCGCAGTAATGCGACCGCAGAGATGCACAGATGGGTTGCCATGGCAACCAGGCGGCGGCCATCTTTGTTTTCGGCGCATGCGCAGACGACAGCAGGTGCCACCAGTCCTGCTGCACGCCTATAGGTATGTATATACCTGTGGCGTTTATATTCTGGGATCCGGGTGTGCGGCAAACGCAAAAAGAGAATCATTCAAATTCTGAGCAACGCGCGTGCCACGCCGTTCGCCAACCGGCATCGTAATTGGCATCTAAAAAAACTCCTTAAGTTGGAGGGAGAGGGGGGAGGTGGGAGGAAGTCTGGTTCACCCCCTCCCCCCACCCCCACCCCACCTCTCCCGGGGGTCCACGTCCCCTCCCCACCACCACCTCCACCACCAACAAACAGACGACCAATTGTACAAATGTCTCCTACTCAGAAGAGACTAGGAAAAGAGAAGTCTGTCCTCCAGAAACACTCCTCTCAATTTCGGATGTCAGCAGGCGGAAAGGCAGCCCGGTTGAAAATTCCACGGGGAATTTTTAACCCACCCTCCCCCATACATCACCTAACCACCCCTTCTATTTTCAACTAGACGCTAACGTTATTTCATGTTGGACTAGCTTGCACACGCACTGAAGACGATTCATGGAATTTGAAAGTGGAGAGGCGATAAAGATAAAGAGTAGGCCAAGATAGAGAAAGGTGGAAGAACCTAGTTTTGTGCGAGGGAGGGAATGGGGAAGGAGGATACGGGAGACCTGTTTTGTTTTCAGTTTGTAAAATCATTCGCATTGCACAATTTTAGCTAGGCGCAATTTTAATTTTACGAATGTGAACCGGCTGCACAAGAAATACGATTTTGTAAAAGAGAAATTTTGTAAAAGAGTTACTTTATTCGTGAAGCAACGATTGTCTGATGATATTGATGTAGCGCAAACCTGCATAGCATTTGTGCTAGCAGTGTTTACCAAATTCAGGGGTCCCTATTTTTCATGAAACACAATACGCGAGCATTGGCTCCGGCTTTGCGCGCGTCTTAAACTTATCGCTCTCATAAATGAGAGATTTAATAAGGATTTATGGCCGTCTTTTGCGCGCTCTCATTATTTAATAATAAAAAAAAACTAGCAGAAATTAAATTGCATTTACCAAATCAGATAATGTGACTTCATTGATTGATTGGCACTTCCATTTATTTTATCGACAGCCAATGATCATCCGATTTCCCGGGAACACACGCCGAGGACCCAACGTCATTATTCTAATGAAAATTGGCTTCCTGGAACCTCGCCCCACACCCCCACACTATCACCACAGTAGACGCACGAGCTAATACATTGTGCCCCGGGCCAGTATTGATACCCCCCCTCGAATGGAGAAGACGCTCTTTGCATGTCGGAGATTAAATTATTCCGAGTAATGATTGTTTCGACAGAGTGCAATTTTAATTAGGTTCGCTTGCATTAAGAATTTCATTACTTTGTGACAGCAATACCTATCTCGTGTGTGTGTGCGCGACACCCGCGCGCAAATGACGTCAGCCACGCTGGGGACGCAACAGGTAGGTCGACGGACTGATCAGTGGAAACGAGGTGGAGATTTGCGCACCGCTTACGTACGTACTGGTAACCAGGGAAAAACGGTCTTCCGCTCTATCTCGAACAGAACCCCGCCCATCCACCACCCCCAGCGCATCTTCGAATTTCCTTTTCCCTTCCATTCGCCATCCTCTTCCTCCAGCCACCCTCTTCCCCCCACTTGCACCCCGGATCAGCATCGAGCAGAGCTAGTAGTGAGTTTGAGACCGACGTTTCCTTGGATTCGTCGGTCTCCTCCCGAAAACCGAATTACTCGCAGATTTTAATGAAATGTTCGCTTTAATTAATGTGAAATTTCATAGTAAATAAGCTGTAGTACGACCTTCGTCATCGGCCAATGACGATGTTGTTGTTTTAGCAACGACGAGTTGGTTTAGCGACTGACTGTGACTCGGCGGTCCCGGGTTCGATTCCCGGCACGGGCTCTCCAAAAAATTTCGATCCCGGGGTACTGGTCGTCCCCCTCGCATAGTGTCTGAGCACCATGAGGGGACGTAACGCCTGAGGTGCGGTTGACTACAGTTGTTGGGAAACAAAAAATAATGTGGCGTTAGGCGACAACCACCCACAGTTGAACCTGCGGCTGTAACATCCGAGATTGAAATTGCTCTGCTTAATGACGTCATACTTCAGGTGAGAAGAGTCTATTCAAAGTTATTTGTTTGGATTTGTTTGTTCAACTGATTAGTGATAGAAATGATAATTTTTTGCTTATTCGACAACCGGACGGACACACGGCTTATATTCGGTTTTTCAAATTTATGAAAAACGTCTTGATATCCAATTTAAATTTTCCATCACCCACGAGGATAGTCAATGTTCTAAGAAACCGGTCAAAGAACTGTATTTTTTTAGCAATCGAAAATCCTATGTTTCCTAACCGATAGGTTGTCTTCGAGTATAATCTGTTTACTCGCTTGCAAGTTGAAAGGATTGCAAATCTTAGCACTTCGCGAGAGCGCTAAGAGCATGGTACTACTATAAAGGCACGCCTCACATTTGTCTTCAAGGAGCACTACGCTATTGACAAATTTATCATCAATTCGAGTTGCAAGCCAGGTATAGACGAGCAAAGAAAAAAAATGCTCGTTCAAATAGAGATGGTTGACCGGAACCAGTTAAACGAGATTCAGGTGGATTTGTTGGAAAATATAGAACAAGATTCGGGAATGGGGTGGTGGCGGTAGCAGCGAGGAAAGTGGGGAAAGAGAGGGGGAGGGAAGGAGGGAGAGAGGGGGAGATAGAAAGAAAATCCCGCTGTTTACTCGCCAAGAGCCCGCCCGCTAATCACACGAGACGACTAACGAACTATAGAGGGCGAACGATGAGGGAACGCGCGGGCGCGCGCGTGCCGCTCGCGTCTCTAACACGCATAAAATTTAATGGCAGCCACTTGCGCGCGCAAAACAATGGCCGGGCGCATGCGCCAACCGACACCGACCAATGGCGTGCCGGCTCACCGATTTTTAATGAGTAAAACGAAAATGCAAAACCAGTACGCCCGCGCGCGGCCGATGACGTTCGCGCGAGAACACGCTCCACCGGGCCACCACCACCACCACCACCACCAACGTCGATGCGCCGTCGTCTATACATGTACATGTCCATACGTAAATGCAGCAGCAAAGGCATACACACTTCAAATTAATGGGATTTTTTCATTCAATCTACTAAATGCTCATATTTGTTATTCGCCTATCTGGCTGCAGATAGACACGCTCGCCTGGATGTTGGCGAGAGGGGGGGGGGGGGATTGCGGCGACTGCTGTTTGTCTCAATACATATTATATAAGGACTGCTGTTCCGTTCTAACCCCCCCCCCCTTTCTGGAAGGGATTAAATCAAACGAAATTTATATCGGGCTTTTGTTTTAATGGCTACACATAATATTATATCCGCGCGCGGTCCTCAAAACTGATGACGCGTTAGTGGCTGGTTTGCTTACTTTGGCTCGAGAGGAGAGCCTAGTTTACACGACGGATCACGTCTGGTTATCCACTGAACCCTTTTTAAGTTTCGGTGATACACGAGATTGAGATCGGGGTGACTAAGCGTCTTTAACGGCGACAATCGCAAACTGTCGTCACCTGCCTCACCTGTCACTTGAGCTAAAATAGCGTCACCTAGGGATAAAGTGCAGCTCGCAGAAGCTTAAGATTTAAGATTTTTGGAGATTCTGGATTTTTATTTGCCAGTTTGTTTGAACTACATAGATGCACATATATTGTCAATAGAAAGATAGAAAGTCGGATCGGGTTTTGCGCGATTAGAAATTCAATTAGGATTTGGTTGCTCGCCGTTTCCAACTACAAGAGATTAAAATTAATGTCGTATACGACCGATATGAAAAGATGTCGTTGCCGTGCAGCAATTTGCATTAAGAAATTAGTATTGATATTAGACGAAATGCAAACAAAATTTTTTTTGTTGACTTCACATAGCAATCTCGACTCCGCAAATGTAACAATACGTATGAGAATGCAGCAAAATTCTGGCATCTAAGAAATCAGAATTAATTTCCATAAACTCTGGCGACAATAATCAGTCCATTTCACATCCCATTCACGAAATAATTAATTTCATATTACAAATAGCGAACTTTCGCGAAAGAAAACATATTTGCAATTTACTATTCATATATTTGACTGTATGACTGCGTCGGGTCTCGCTGAGACGCAAAATTGCAATCTTCTAAAACTCCAAAAAAAATAGAGTGTGCGTTGAATTTTGTCGGAAAAATTATTAATATATTTAGAAATTTATGTTCCATCCAAATTAAGATATTGTTTATTCAAAATAGGTATGGAATCGGGGTGCCTCATGTGCAGAAATCCAACATCTGGGTGTGAGAAAAGTCATTTCGCATTTATTGTTTCTCATGTAACCTCCATTCGAACGTACGATAAACATGAATGTTGAATTCACCGACAATTGCCTAGGCCGTGGTCAAGAAGCGAATGGCACGACCACATATCTCGGTGGAAGCCCGCAAACAAGATCCGATTAAGATTGGTTTCTCGAAGACGAACAAAATCTTGCCAGGCAACTTCGAAAGAACTGGAGAAGCCCTAGCATGGGTGGGTATACGGGTGCAATCTCTCTTTTTTCCTTTTCTTTTTTAATTTATTACACGGTAAGAACATGCATTATTTAAGCATTGAGTTATTCAAATTACTCGCCCGGCATTAGATTCGAGATTTATATTCGATTCCCGACAACACACGGTGTGCGCTATGGGCTTAGCCGAACCCGCCCTCTGTCTAAAAATCCCACTCTCTTTCTCTCTCTCTCTACCTACAACAGCGCCATCTTTCCATTTGATCCATGCAAATACGTCTTAGACCTCTCTCTCTTTCTTTAACAAATAATTTTAATTTTTTTACGCTCTCCTGGAGCAGCGTGCGGCGACAGCGACGAAAGGGAGCGCGCCCGTGCTAAGAACGGGGATCCAACCGCTCAACGCCAATCGCCCACCGTTCAGCTAGTGAAAGGAGAGGTGGGGTAGCGGAAAAAAGCTCTACGCCACCACACCAAAAGACTATACACGCCCTGCACAGCTGTACGCGGTCCCACCAATCTAAAAATCTCGAGAAAATTTAATTTCGCCATCAATTGTTAACCCAATTCGTGTCGTGTATGACGAACGTACGTACATACTGCCGTACATGTGAGCTCGTCGTCTTACGTCTCGCTAGTCCATAGGACAGTCGTCGGCAAATACGATTATTAAAATAAAAGAGAATATTCAAGTTGGAAAATAATTCTGCTTTATCAAAGGCGGATTGCAATAAAATATAATTGGGCAAACCCGCCATATTTTAATATCTAACGTCGTTCTTCAAGTAAAATAAAATAAATTTTAATTTTTGATGTTTTTAAACTAGCTTTGCCGTGCTCATCTAGGTGTTTGAATACTATTCGAGGGTGCCACTTTTTCACCCAGTACCCCCAATAGTCTTTCAACCAATTCAGCTGCGGCAGAGTTAATAGCAAGAAGTGAAGAATCGCAGTTGCATCAAATGTTAGAAAGACAAAAATACTTGGAAAAGTTAATTTGCGAAAATATCTAATTAATATTAACTTCTCGATTATACTCGGAAGCATAAGGAAAAAGTGCTCCGAATGTTGGACGCAAAAAAACAGTTAACAACACCAACAAGTACATTAAATAAAAATGCGTTTTTTTATTAATATGCACGAAAATGTTACAGGAAGTGACACGACATTTTTAGACATGAATTTTTGGATCCAGCATCACGACCAAGCCATGTATCGTAACTCCTCATACAGCATTTTTGTCATAATCCATATTTTGTAATGATCGTGTCAATACCTGTGACATTTTCGGGTATATTAGTAAAAAACCTCACGTTTTTAAAATTGAATGTACTTAATGTTACCGTTGTTAACTGTTTTTGCGTCCAGCATATTAATACAGAATACTTTTTCCTTCTGATGTATACTCGTCTACCGGCATCTGATTAATATTTTTTATATACTCGGAAGCACTTCATCTTCATGTAAATTAAGAAGATGAACAGGAGCGTCGAATTTAATTGAGCACTGACATAGACGGCACATAATTTGATGCCATTTTCAAAGTCATCTAATTAAAAATAAGGAGAGAGAGAGAGAGAGACAGAGACCGAAATGAAAAATTAGGATCTGGCGAAAACAAAAATCCCATTTATACGACGTTGTTAGTCTCATTATAAATTGAACAGCTAATTTGCATATGGGCGCGCGCCGTGCGTAGGCTCCGTGAGCCAACCGACATCTGTTAACTAGAACGTCTAAAATGTGAGGCAAGAACACGCTCAGAGAGAGAGAGAGAGCGGTAGGAGAGAAAAAATTGTGTAAAGGAACAAATAATCGATGCCTGGAACAAAAAGAAAGCGTCGTTGGAGGGGGGGGTGAACACATGCCCGGAATTATTCGGGACAGGTCCGGAAAGCGCGAGACGGGAGTTGCACGAGACTTGCCTATCCCCCCTCAATCTTACGTCTGATTGGTCGCGTCATAGGTAAACGAAGAAATCTAGTTTAAAATAAGACTCGCGTAAAAAGCATCCAGCAAAATGACAACCTGACAGCAAACGTAACAAAACCATTCGGGTGAAGCTATAACACTTTTACTTTCGTCTATTACTAGTTAGTCAGAGTCGAGCAGCGCTCCTGAGTTCTCGAAAGAAATCTGTTTTCAATACGCCAAAAAATATAATCTCAAATTTTGAAGTTGTTTACGTTAAGTCAATACGTCTTTTTTTTTAGATGGAAACGTCAATAGTTAGGAGAATAATATTTGTTTTCTCGTATGAATTGAGCCCAAATTGATTGAATTTGTTCTAGGAAATTGTTCGTGAAAATTTAACAAAAATAAAATGAAGCTAAAATAAATGACCGATTCGTCTGGCATTGCCACAAATCTATCATGTTTCATGGCACAAATCTTGCAGTCTGGCAGTTCCCCAATCGATCCCCCACCCATAAACGATATTGATGGTCGTTCATTAAGTTAGGAACGGTCAAATGTAGAAGCGATATTATTGTGTGTGTTATACTCGTATGTGCATTACAGAATGTGTGTGTGTGTGTATGTGTGTTCAACTGAGTTGGCTGGGTAAACAATAATCAATTATGTAGTAGTAGTGAATGTCGTCGAAAGTTGGCTGGAAACGGTCGGTCGTGTCCAAAGCCTGTGAGAGCAGATGCTATGACTGGGAAAACCGGTGGCTTTCACACGTCGAGCCGTTGGACTAAAACCAAGAGAGCCCTCCGTTTCGGCCGGGGCTCTACTAGGAAGCAGCCAAGAGAGCACAACAACAATCAATCATTTTGTCGCGTTCGCCGGGTCGCACACACACCTCTGGACAAACAGTAGCAGATTCCTTGTTTTGAGAGCGAATTAAATTTGCTTTTCACGTCGTCGATTACAACAATGGCTCGTGCGCGGCCTCCAACTATCCTCCTGAGATCCAACCGAAAATGGGGGCAGAATTTTTGCGTTTACACATTAATCAGACATTAGACAATCCTATATTATAAAACAAAGAATTGGATTTTGGTGTTCGGAGCAAAATTTCAGAACGGCTCAATGAAATGGCATAAAAATGA
>JAQGBY010005073.1:0-15321 GCA_034698785.1 Mycogona germanica | reverse complement strand
CCGCAATTCGTTTCGCATTTGAAGCAAGCCATCCACGGGAACGTCTTACAATTTTAACATTTAAGTACAGTACACCTGAATGAATCTTACAAATAAAAATATAAATAAATTACAGCGTGCGGTTACACTTTATGGTTGTGACATGATGACACATACTTGAGCTCCTAAAAACACAATGAAGATCCTCCCACATGTCGAAGCGAACTTAAACAGACTGATAAAGTATCGAATCAAATAGAGAGCAATAATATAACTGTTATTAGAAATTTTAAGTTGTTTTAGATTTTTCTGGTGATATTGTTGCTAGAGAGCTTCACAACATAGCGACTGCTCCTAGAGTTGAGCTGCTGCTGCTTGCTGTCAGAACTCCTTTCCTGCTCACGATTAACGTTAAGGGTGGAGTCGACATCACGGCCCCAGCACTCCTGCCACAACCGCCCTTCCTCTCCCTCTCAGCTCTAGTCCGCTGTGACCCCATCGACCCCATCAGTTTCCCTTTCTCGCTCCCCGCAATCGCTCTTACTTGTCCGCAGTCGGCACATTATAATCGGGCACCCGGCATGCAACAGGTTGTCTCGTACGTCTGTCTAATGATAATAGATTTATCCGGGACATCCGGAACACGTGGGCGCATGCGCATTTCGAAATCTAATCTCGTATGCCGTTGCTATTTTTTGTGCCAGTAGTGATTGCCAACTTCAGGGGCACAGAAGTTTGTGTTTCGAGCAACGATCTGAAAGGCCTAGAAATAGTTGACATAAAGATGAACGGATTCGCGTCCGTTTCCAACGGTAAACCATCGTTTATCATCGTAATAATCACTAGGTCGATCACTGGCTCTCATCTGGTGAGCAACTAACAGCGCCATATGTTTCTTGGCAGACTCTGATAGTAGCGAATAGGACTTCTCCCTATTCTGAGCTTTCTATCCTCTTTGGACTGGAGGTGGCGCGATTGGTGGAAATGTATCGATTACATCCAAACGATAACTTAATTCATTCGCGCAAATCGTAGGCGCGTCGAGCAGGTCGGCTCGTACGCGTGCCTATAAATAGATGTAAATTCGAAGTATTTGATATACATATACGTTGAGTTCAATCAACAATTTTCCCAGAAAACCGCTAACCTCAAAAACGCCTGCCCCAACCGCTCACGCGCATGTATTAACCCTTGACGGGCATCCCTCGCGTTCCGGCCGCGGTCAACCCGCAACTTTTAATCCGATCTCGGGGTTTTCGGGAGCAACTTTTAATGGCCCCCGGTTGCCTAGCAGGCCCTGCACTGGGCACTCTAGCCACGCTACCGCCACCTCGCCACCCAACACCGACCCGCACCCAATTTCTCGGTCTCTATCTCACTCCATCTCCCCATATTTAATCCAATCGAGCTCACCGTGTCGCGGACCTCGTGCCCCCCCATTACCCCGTTCTCCCCCCTCAACTTATTCACCCACGCCCCAGTTCTTCCCGATATTCTCTCCTAAATACCATATCCCCCCCACTCCTTTTCCAGTGCGCCAGATCTGTCTGCTAATCTGACATAATTAGCATGTGAATGTAATTAAGAGCTCTTCAATGTTAAGACACTGAGACTTCGTTTGAACCCTACACACATCTGTTCATGTATACACTGAATACAATGTGTACACTGCAGAGTGTTATGGGACCTTACATTATGTACTTTTCAATGCAATTGGACAGTACAGGAAACGTACCTAGCAAGTGAGAAGATGTTGATGCGATTTTTTAGAAACTCTCTACAGATTGGTTAAATATGTATAAGGTATGTATTAAATCTGTTTCATTATAACGCCACATCAATCACGTTGTGAAATCGCAATTCGGCGATCCAATTTTATACATTTCCATTTTTGGTGCTAATTTCTTAAACTTAATAAAGACATTTACATCAAATTTGGCATCTGAGGTATTCAATAGGTACTACCTCTAAATTTTGAACGACCGTTTGCTACCACAATACTTCCCCCCCCCCTCCCCCGTCACACACTTTTCCGGGAATAAACTAATTTCGCCGAATCTCAATTCTAATCAACATAATGAACGCGCACGATGACGCCCCTTCGCGGCACAAATTTTCTATTAATTCGGTCTAATTATCCGGCAGCGCGCGGGCGACTGTATGTGTATATATATATATATATATAGACGACGACTACCTCATCTCGACCTCGGCCACCAAATACGCGAACGGCCATATTGCAAGCTAATTAATCACGTCAAATCAATGCGGGGAGATAGTGTGGATGGCCACCACACGCATTAACCGCTGCGAAAAGGACAGCTAAGAAATTGTAGTACCTAATTTCCGCCACCCTATTTCCCTTAAACGTGCCACGAATTACAATAAAAGATGGACTGCTAGCGTCTCTCTACTCTTGAATTGAAGTTTTGAGACTTCAATTTTTTACAGTGAAATTGTTTGGCTAAATTTCGAATTAGAAATAAAACTAATGAGCACACTTCAGGGGCGACAATAATTAAACTATGAATACCATACTAACATCCAGTCAAATTAATCATTAACATAATTTTCGCTATATTAAAGTTAATTAGAAAGACTTATCGAACGTCTGGGTGATAATAATCAGAAATGTTGGATTCGGGACAGCACCGAATGAAAAGTAGCGCACTCGCTTTTTATATTTTACTATTTAAATTATAATTTTCGCAATTACCAGTTCAAATTAAATAATAGTAAAATAGTATTACAAAAAGTGAGTACGCCACTCGCTTCGTCTTTTCATTCAGTGCTGTCCCGAATCCACCATTTCTGATTAAAGTTAATAACTCATTCTGGCCAATTGAGAGCGCCGTCACCGGCGGCAATTGAAACCAAATGGACCAGTACCATTTGTAACCACAAGCCTTGTGTCTTGGTTGCCGATCAGCCAAAACATATTTAAAACGGAACATTGTGAAAATTAAAGCGTTGTTCAGACTTCTATTCTTGCCATCAACATTCCGTGATGGATAGGATGGCGGACAGCGTTAAATTAAAGACGAACGACTAATAATTGAAATCAGAATTGAAAACTGTTTAATCTGCAGTCCGCCCGGGATTCGAACTAAAATTATCATACCACTATTCTTAGTTTTTTTTTTTAAATCCCATTAACTAATATTTGTCATGTCGAGGAATCGTTGCACTTTAGATTTGGCAATTCAGTGACTTCATAAGGCAGATATTACACGCTATTAAAATAATCGTTACTGAATCGTCATTCTGTAATAGTCATTTCGCATTTTCGTGATATCGTTCATCCTCAACTCGCACGGTCCAGCGATACACATCTATCTTCATTAAAAAGAGCCGTCTTTTTAATATTTAATCGTGTTTAATTGGTGAAAGCTGAATGGTCCCGAAAATAAATTCCCAGAAAACCACCATTTGATATTGGGTCTTGTGAGGATCGATCGTGCGGCGGTGAAGTTCGATCCCTTCATCTATCCATCCAGCGCGCTCGAATTAGTCAAGAAAAGGGGGAAATAGGGTTTTTACTCGCGCGCGTTGATCAGTGCTCACCGAATATTGCCATTCTATTCAGAGTTCACACCGAGGCGCGGAAAAAGGGGTAACCCATTCGGCGGGATGGGAAAAAAAGGCGAACGCGCACGCAAAATTGTTCTTTATCCCTTCTTCGGTTGCATCCCCTCACGTTTCGACCCGTCCGATTACGTTTGACGGGGGGATGGAGAGAGGGACGACAACGACGACCGTGGACAATTAAATGTGTCCAATCCACGACGCCGCTCGCAGATCCGGCCATCTCCTACGGAGCGGTCCTCCTGCCCGAGAGCGCCACCAGAAAATTTGCATATGGCGGCCACCCCTGCGCCGACGAAATGGACTAATTCGTGCGGCCACAAATCCTAAATCGATGGCTCGATTTTACGGCGGCCGGCAGCGTTTTGGCGTGTATAAATTTACATATATCTACATAAGGCCTGGCGACTCTTGCGCGAGCGTCAATTGGATGCTAGATAGTATTTCGCGGCCACTTTCAGAGTTCGTGTCTCTCAGTGCGTGTGTTTGGAGGGGAGGAGGAGGTTTGGCGAAAGATGAGACAGAGGGAATGGCGCCAAAACTTAACCTAGTACAAACTGTGACGAGAAAAATAAATTTGCTGGACTCGTTCCAGAATTTAAGTCATCGTTTGTTAATGAGAATTGTGCGACAATGTGTGCGACAATGTCATTCGTAACCGTTACCAGTTCTAATTTTAATTAGAATGAATTAAAATGTGTTGAGATTGAGAAAATAAATGAGAATTATATTGCGGAGAAACCCAAATGAAAATTTGAACGAGGGTTCAATGTAATGAACAAGATTAATTAATTATTCGTAGTGCCATCCGTTAAACCATTATTTTACGTGAATTAAACTCTTTGCCAAAAAATTATATAACGATGTCGTCGACCAAAATGAAATTATACTGATTAACTGTTCACAATAGCTAGGGAGCAAAAATAAAATCTTTTCTACCGTTACTTCATTAATAAATCAAATAGTTGAATTTCTTTGTGAGCGCATGTTTTTCAACAGTTTGTCCATACCATAAAATACATAAAAGCAATAAAATAAGGAGGCCATTGAAATGGTATCTTAACAAGTTGTAATATGATATAAGGGACTGCAATCAAATCGGTAACAAGATCGTCAATAAACCTAAGTTTACGACAGATTATTATTGACAATCTTGTTACCGATTTGATTGCAGTCCAAGCAATTCCCTTATATCATATTATTTATTATATCGGTAATCAAACTAGGCGTTCTTAAAGAGGATAAACTAAGCAAATCTTGAGGGGGGGGGAGGGGACTCAATATTTAAGAGAACTAATTGTTCAGAGGAAACCCAGCGCTTCTCGAAAGTTGTGGCGCAAAGGTCATTCTTTAGTTTCAGCCGCTAGGAATGATTTAATCTTCCGCGAGACGGCGCCAGTCCCCTTTGCCGCTCTTTCTCTTCGCACCACCTGGCGATTGTTTTCTGCAGCATTGCCTAGTGTTCCTCCTCTCGAGCCAAAAGGCTCCAGCAAGACGCGGGGTTCTCGCGTGGCAGCTGCGAACCCGATACCACCCTCTTACCCCATCCCCCCTGTCGAGGCCAACACATACCCCCCCTGAACGGGTGATAAGAGGTGGGAGGGGGCCAGAGTGGGGTGTGGGGAGGCTGGTGATTGAAGAGGGGTGGTGGTGGAGGAGGAGGAGGGTGGGGGGGGGGTGTTGTATAGAAAAGCTGCTGGCACGCGTCGCGCACTCGCTCAGGAGATGGACACGATCGAGATAGCGAGCGGCTCCAACTGGAGGGCCAACCTGGTGCGCCGCCAAGCGGCGCTGCCGAGAAGCGCCTGATCAAAGGGTGGGGTGGGGGGTGCGGGCAAATCCGCCGCCTAGTCGTATCATTCAGCAAACAAACAATCGTATTTGTCGTCGGTCGCTGCCGCCCTCTAGCTGCCATTGTCAGCGTTCACATATATGTACAGTTCGCATCAGAAATTAAAAGCTACTACGCACACATCCAGGGTGACCTCACTTTTTTTTGAGAAAGTTGGAGAAATTCGGGACACGATCCATTGGGGGTCAATTTTCTGGCGTTTTGTTGCTCTCACTTACTGGTTGGAAATTCGCGACTGAATTAAAGAAATTCTGACGCGATCGTCTTACATTTTTAAATTGCTGTATACCACCGAACAAGAAATGTTAATGGTGATTCGACGCTTGAAATATTTAATCTTGACGATTAAACGACTACTATACTACGATACTACGATCTACGATCAAATGGTATCTTCATTGTAAATTTCTTAACGAATCATGGTGTTCTTGATGTCATTAGCCTTACAAAATCTTGAAAGAATTAGTTAAAATTGGAATAAAACAAATCTACTTGCGAGCGAGCAAATGGACAATAGTTGGAGAATAAGGAATTGTTACAAATGGAAACGGCATGCACTTCTCAAGTGGTTTGAGCGACTCGAGCGCGCGAGTACAGAGTACACATTGCTATTTGCGAAAGTCGGCGTGTTTACGCCCCCGTCTCATGCATCACATTTTTCTTTGTAAAGCTCTTCTATTAAATGTAACTTCAGAAGTGGTCTCTTAGTAGCCTTCTTGGAATAGTTTAGATTCGGACAAAAGATAAATAGACCACCTCCCCACACAGAACCACCGACGAACGTTCGCTTGAATCTGAACTGCGCTTTTTTTCTCGTTGACGCTAATAAGCTGTAACTAGTGTTAACTGATGTAACCAAACCGGGCCAGAAACTATCTGTGGTTAAACATTCCAAAACTAAGTTGCAGTGAATTATATTTTGGAACAAACACAGTATCATTGTTATCTTTGTAATTAAATCATTCAAATATAAAGTAAAATTTTGAGAAATATATGGAGGAGAAATAAGTTATTAGTTAGGAGATGGATGAAATTACTACTCATCGAAGAAAAAACATCTGAGCTCTTCAGTTTTTTTTCTTTTAAAAAAGAAATCTCATTTTACGATGTCTTTGTAATTGTCTCTTTCTAAAAAAAAAACTCGTTTTTGGTGAGCAACAAAAAACGAATTTGAAAGCTTGTTTGGAAAATCTGGTTTGCTTTGTCGTTCTGTTTGGCTAAAACAATGGATGGTCTCAGTATCAATGTACGATGAAGATCTAAAAAAAAGTACACCAGGTAGAAAGAAGATTTTTTTCTGTTACTCACCGAAAGTTGGAGAACCATTTGACCAGCTGCGCAGTGTTGTTCTTGTTGAACTGGATGTCGGGGAAGTATGTCTTGAGAATGGCCGAGCTGGGGTAGCGGACGAAGAAGAACATCAGCTTGGCCTTGCGCAGGTGCATCGGCGTCAGGGTGGACGAGTGAGAAGCGGACAGTTAAGGGAAATACTTTCAGAAAAAGTCGAAGACTACATCGAAAACGACAACAAAACAACGTCGAATAACACCAAGATCATGTGCATTGGTTCTCAGTAACTGCATTTTAAAAATTGTTTTTGGTGTAGACGTGCTTGTGACCGAGCATGAAGAAAACCTTAACCGAAACATCAGAAACCTTAGAATTCAATTTTTGCTTCGAATTAATTAATAGAACGATTTTGTGACAAACGTATTTTGAAAGCTTTAAAAGTCGTTCGTGGCGCTTTGTACGAGTGAGTTAACCGCATATAGCCAATACCGGGGAATATACATCATCGCAGTCTTGTGTCCCTAAAGCCATGAAATGGGCCCAAACCCTCAAACAGCTTGACCAACCCTTCTCTTATCCCAACCAATACTCTCACGGCTATGGGTCCACCTCATTTCTTCATTGCACACTGGATACTAAAATATGGAACCGGGTGTGGGGGGAAGTTGGGGGCGCGCGCGCGCGTGTTTTGCACGTACTGCGGATCCGCAGAACCGCTCTATCGTGCGCACACTCACTCGCACACCTCTCGGGTGAGCGGGGAATCCACACACATACCGTCCGTAACTTCAACTGTCACCACACGTCGCCAATTACGGGAATATTAAATTAGCCGTTACCTGGCGTTCCGAACTGAATGTCGTCCCGGTCAGCATCAAATTTTGTAATCGGGACATAACTTGGGTCTTTCTCTTTACTGTAAGTGGAATGCGAATGCATAATTTCGAAAAAAATGGCATAGTAGTTAGTCTAACCATCACTTATTTGAATTGAAATTGAAAATTTCAATTTTCCGCTACATTCGATTGTTGAGCTGTGTGCAATTATAATTTTTCTGATGTGCGTCAAATATTTCGCTTGGCTGTTCTGAGACGGGACGTTCTGGATGAAATATTCGAATTTAAACTTTCAATTGAAACGTCTATACTTGGCAACAATAGGCCCATACAAATTTTTTGTTTAACAAGTTTCTTGTTAGCTGCTGTGCTGTAAATATTTTGAAATTAAATTTTGCAAATACGTTAATTTTGGTATGTCGAATCTGATTTCGCGCCTCGAAATCTTAATGCTAAAAAGATAATTTGCAAATTGGAAAGTGTCACTTTCGATGAATTTATCCTTTTTTGTATTATTAATGGCTGACTCAAAAACTCAATTAGTGTGAATCAAAAAATAAGCATTAAAACCCGTAGTGTTCTAAAGTGAAAGAGAAGAAATATGTGAAGATAAGAAATATGTGTAACTAACTGAATACATTTCTACCCACTTTCGTTTTGACCTATCAAAAAGATGTAGTAAAACCGAAACTCAAGATGTTTTAATTAGCTGAAAATGTACTTCATATTGAAAATGTACTGATGAAATAACTTTTATAAGAAATTGCTTACTGTATAGGTATAATTTTAGGTAGTTTAAGAATGACTCCCTGGGTTCTTCAAATGTTGTTTAGGCATTGCTGACGGCATCCTGTGTTCAGCAATTCGCAATTTTTAATCGTAAAAACCAAAGGGCCAAATTGAAATTGCATTGGGCTTCAAACATTCTTGTGAAAAATTTAATCTCGCTTGAGCACGCAAAGGAAATACCAAATGCTTTTAACATATTGCTAATTCTAGCAAAGGTTTCCACCCATTTTGGCTTATTATTATATCGATACATGTGGGATATTATCTTGACATTGCAATTTCATGTAGTCGGGCGAATTTTAAATTTGATATAATTGCGCTTGTGAATGGTTAATGTTATCAAGAATACTCGATATTGCTTATATTATCTTGAAAATATTACAACTATGAAATGCTAATTTTCCATTCCTTCCTTCGAGCGCAAATCACTGTCCTAAAAACCTTCTTACGCAATGAGATTAAACGACAATTTCACTATTACAACAACGGCAATTAAATTACAACCATGCACATGATTTATGAACGCACTGTTAATTTGGATATTGCAAAGGATATAGTAGGCAGGGTGCCATCGTTGCTGTACATCAGATCGCCGGAGTTGCAGTCGGAGCTGTCTCCTCCGTTCTCAGTCTTCAGGTTGCTGCGGGCGTTTCCGTCGCGACCTCCTCCTCCGCCCAGGTGGCTCGGATCCGGCGAGCTCTGGCCCAGCAGCAGGTTGGATTGCAGCGCCTGGTGGTGCGGGTGCAACGGATGGAACATGCTGGCCGCGTCGTCCATGCCGTCCGAGCCGGGGCTGGCGCGCGGCTGGTGTGAAGGATGGAAGTACGGGTAGGGCGAGAACACGTCCGACTGGTGCAGCCCCGGGTTGGGGATGGCCACGGAGGTGGGCAACGACACTGGCACCATGGGTGGCTGCTGGTGGGGGTGATGATGCGGGTGGTGCTGCTGCTGCTGTTGCTGCTGCTGGTGGTGGGCGTAGCTCACTTCGGCCGGACTGACTCCGCCGCCGCCCATCACGTATTTTCCGCCGGAAGCGCTCTCCATCAGCGCCTCCTGGTGGCCGAGAATGCGACTGACTGTGCGCGGCGTGATGCGAGTGTCCGTCACCTTATGACGCTTCTTCTTGGGGGTGACCACCAACGGCAGGGCCTCGCTCTGCTCGGGCGACTCGCGGCCACCCTGGGACAGACGGTGCGAGTAGAAGTTGGCCAGGGAGGGCGGAAGTTGATGGTGGGGTGGCGGGGGTGGACCGGCGTGGTGCTGCATGTACAGCGGCATGGATCCCGGCTTGTGGTGTTGCGGCGAAAACAGGCCCGACATGGAGTTGGGTTCCGCCTTGAGATGCAACTCGCTGAAGTGGTGAGCCGACGCCGAATTGAGAAATGCGGCGGCCACGGCGCTGACACCACCCGGACCCATTAGTGACACGCCTGGCGGCATGGCGCCGAGTGCGCCAGCCCCCATGCGTCCACGGTCAATCACTTTAGTGCGCGGCGACCGGCGATCCTGCAGGTGAGACGTGGCGGCCGCGGCACTGGACATGAGCGCGCTGCCTAGCGACTGGTGGTGATGATGGAAGCCACCGCCGTTTCCGGTGGACACGGAGGTGGTGAGCAGCGAGCCGGAAGTGGCGGCCACCGAGGAGGACGAGCAAGGAGTAGCTGGGTTGCCCGGCGCCACGGAGGTCTGGATGCTGGCGCCGGTCACCGGACGGCACGACTCGTTCTTTTTGTCAGACTTGACCAGCGCGGCCAAGAGAGGCCCGGCGCTGCTCGGTCGCGTGGTTGAAAATCGTCGTACCCAGTCATCTATTAAATTCGACATTCCGGTCTTGAGGGTGTCAGCGAGGCTCTCCCAGTCGGGCGGCACCACAGCGAAGGAGGGGCGAGGCACCGGACCGGACGCGGCGGCGACGGCTGCTGCGGCTGCTGCAGCCGTGGCGGCCACCTTGGGCTCGGCCGGCGAGGACGAAGTCATAGCGGCTACTGACAGCGATGGTGGCGCCGTCTTGCGGTTGTCTGCTTCTTTGGTCACTCTCTCTTGTTCGAAGACAAGACGTCGAGCCTCGTCAATAAAGTGCGCAGGTTCCAGATCAGGGGTACGAGGTGATTTTCCCATTAACGGCGGTGGTTGTTGCTGCTGCTGCTGTTGGTGGTGCTGTACGGCGGCAATTCGCTGCTCGATTGCTGATGGTGTGGAGAAGGAGTAGCGGTGGTAGAGGGCGGGTGGAACAGGCGAGGAGGCCATGTCGTCGACGGGCGAGTCCTCGCGCTCGGTGCGCGAGACAGGACGAGGCGGCGGGGTGGCACGTCCCTCCTCTTCCTCCGCGAAACCGTTGTTGGAGTGCTGGCCGTCGTCACTATTGTAGCCGCTGGCCACCACCTCTTCACCTCCAGAATCTGAGCTTTCAGGCTGGCCATACGTATCCAGTTTCTGTTGGATGGCGGCGATCTGAGCCTGCATCAGGTTGAGCTGGTGGCGCAGCACCACCTGCTGGTGGGTGCGCCTCATCTTGCCGGCGGGCGCTAAGGCGAGAAACTCTTCTTCCTCGGCCGCGTCGTCGTCGTCGTCGAAGAGGGTGGGCGGCGACAGTCGGTCACCGCCGTCCGAATTGCCGGCCGATTGGTTCTGCTGCATCTGCGCGTTATTATTATTGGTGGCGGTAATCCGAGCCTCGTGCTGCTGGGGCATGTAACGTTTGCGCTTCTTGCAGCCGTTCACGGTGGGACCGTCGCCGGGCGCAGGCCGCGACGGCGAACTGCGCATCGTGGAGATGATGTTTTCCACGCGCGCGCGTTTGAGCTCGGCGTCGGTCGGCGTCGACTGCGATTGTGGCGGCGGCGGCTGCTGCTGCTGCTGCGGTGGCGGGGGAGGCGCGTGCTGGGTGGAGTCACTAGTAATAGGAGCGTGGAGCGTGCTGCTACTGCTACAAGCAGCGTTCGTCGTCGTCGACTCGTGTGTGACTGGGATCACGTCGTCGTCGTCGTCGTCGTCCACGGAGGCGATGCTCACTTTCTTCTCGTCGATGACCAGCCGACTTCGTTTGGCGCCAGTGGTAAAATCCTCGCCGCCAAATGCGGGCGGCGGCGATGGGGAAGGCGGTGCGCGCTCTCCGTTCATCTTGACGCGAGACTGGCGCTGTCGAGTGGCGGCGATATCGTCGACGGCAGCGATGTCCGCCGCGTCTTCCGGTTCTACTCCCACCATCATCTCGTTCTCCTCCTCCCCTTCCGCCTCCATCTCTTCAGTCTCCTCCTCCTCACCGACCTGATCGACTTCGTCGTCACTGCTCGGTTGCGAGTCATGAACCGCAGTTCCCACCGCCACCTCATTGGCGTGGGCGGTGGGCGTCTCCCCTTCGGAATCTACCACCTCATCCTCCTCTTTGTTCTCAGGTGGCGCTAGTGTGGCCACCGACGATTTTCTATTGTTGCGCTTGTTTTTGTTGGTGTTGTGGCGTGTACGGCCGGAAATGGGCGACTGGTTTTTATTTTTGGTGAGGAGATGCGAGATCAAACTTCCGCCGTTAGTCGTTTTGGCGGACGGCGTGTCGGCGGTGCTGGCCGACAGGTAGGACGATCCATTAGTGGTCGAGTCGTTCGGGGAGGAAGCGGCGGCAATCTTTGCAGCACCAGATCCACCCTGAAGAATCTCCCTCAACAACTGGGAAGACGATGATGTGGTGTTGGTGGCGGCTGCGTCACCCTCGTTGGAGGACGAGGTGGCGGACGAGGTGGACGGCGAGCCACCGCGTCCGGCGGCCGATCTGGTCCGCTGGGACGGGTGGTGGAGCCCATGCTGCTGTGGCGCCATGTCGACGTCGCGAAAATCACTCAAATTGTTATTATTTCCGTTTAGCACACTGCACTCGATGTCCACTACGACACTCGCGGAATGGTCACGCCGGTGAACGCCACCGTCACTGTCGGAATCGTGTCCGCCTGCCGCGCCGTTGTTGTTATCCAGGGAGTGGCTGCGACGACGAAAGTGGTGGTGAGACGACCGAGTGGTGCTGGACGTGGCCACGGAACCACCCTGGTGCTGATGGTGGTGGTGGTGGGGTGATCGCTGGAGTGCTCGAAGTGGCGAGCGCTGATGACGGTAACTCATCAGCGGCAATAGGTGGCGGAGTTCGCCGCTGGGGGCCCCTCCTTTGGTCGCCAGCGTGCCGCTATAGTTGAAGCTGCCGCTACTACTGTTATTGTTGGCGCCGATCTCGATCATCGGCGAGGCGCGCTCGTGGTCGGGCGGGGGCAGCGAATGCGGCGGCGAAGCGAGCAACCAACCATTGTTGGCGGAAGGCGAGCTGCTACTGACGCCGGGCACGTTGTGGCTCGTGCTGCCGCTGCTCGCGTTGTTGGACAGGGGTGGCGAAGACAATAGGTACGGGGGTGCCGGCGGTCGCGAACTGAAATTCGGAATACTGGCGTAGCTGTTTCGTGGCTCGCCGGCGTCTACGCGTTGTCGCGTGCGACGGTTCTTCTTAAGCAGCGATCTGTCTTGCTTGGCGGCGAAGCAGTCGGTCTCCTCCTCCGATGACATCATCGCCGGCCGCGCGCTCGCTCCTTATTGGTCGAGGAGGATGTCGTTGGTGCGCGCGCGCGCACCCTGCTCGCTCGTTTCGCTCGTCCTAGCGGCCGCGCGTGTACGTGCGCGTGCGCTCGCGCTCTCTCTTCACCGGCGAGAGCTCCTCCCGCGCTGCGATTCTCTTTAGAGCCGCTCTCTTTTTCTCTCTCTCTCTCTCTCTCTCCCCGTAGAACTATCAACACACGCGAGCGCGCACGTCAGGGTTCGTGACGTGTGTTTGTAGCGAGGGGGAGGGGTAAAATAGAGGGGGGATATGAAACACTCGTATCCACACACACACACGTGAAGGAAGGAGCACACAGAAGAAAAAAAATGAACGGCGGTGGTGGTAGAGGAGGAATAGCGCCTATGTAGTTGAGGGGAAGATGGTTGAGGGGGGGGGGGGTTGATCGAAAGAGAGGTGGAGGGGGGATATCGGTCGTCACACCGTAGTCGTCAGCTGCTGCTCGGTCCCGTTTCTTTGTTCGCCGGGCGGAGGTAGCGCCAGTGATGCCATCACGTATCCGCCGGAGTTTTTTTTCTTCCCTCTTTTATTTTATTTTTTTACGGTGGTCAGAGAGTTGGTGACGTTGAACTCTTTTCCTTAGGAGTTGTCACCTTGCCGGCGCGCGCCGACCAGAGTGTCATTTGAGGAGGGTGAAGGATGATATCGGGTGGTCGTCGATTAAATAAAATGCGAGCGGGGGTGACTAGAAGTTCAATATCACTGTAAGTTTATTTTGGGCAGGGTGCGCAGAACAATTATATATATATTTTTCTCTTTGGCAACTTCTACCTTGTTCGTGTTATCACTTGTGGCTGACGAAACGCGTGGTCCGAACAAAGTCTCGATATCTTGTTATGTTCGTCGACGATCAAAATTCGTCGATAATCGTCTGCAAAACAAAACGGAAAGAAAACAAAATTAGTACACTGCATTTGAATTCGAGCGTTAGATTTAACATTTTTCATTAAGATACAGAGTTTGAAACGGGTCGAATATTTTGTACTTCTGTTTTGTTGCGCGAAAGAATTCCGACAGGTGTTTTGACGATTGATATGCGTTATTGATGGTCGGTCATACAAAAATTGGCGATCGACTATTTGAGCAGGTGTTGCGACCATTAACGCCAAAACGAGCAAGATTTTTATTTGTCTAATCGATGCCTTTATCACAGAACTCTTAAATCGATGAAGACTTTGGAAACTTAATCACCAAAATCAGATGTAAACGGGTTCTCTCTGAATTGTTTATCATAGTAAACGAGTATATGCAAAATTGAGCATCAAGAAAAAATTGGGTAAAAGGAGCAATGTCGGATGGGGGTGGCAACATGTTGGAAGGTGGATAAAACCATAGTGGAAAGACATAGGGTGCACGGCCGCCACACCGTGGGTTTACGCGGATATGACGCGTATTTTCAATCCGCCCCGACGAGGTAGATACACTCTCTCCCAGGATGCGAGAGCATGGAATTAAATGCGGAGCAGGGTGGAGGTGGGGGATAAACGGGATGGCTGGTAGGGTTGGTGAGAAAAGGATATGCGGAGACGGTTGGTGGAAGAAAGGAGGTGGGTGGGGGTTGATGCGGTACCCCACGGTGGGGTACAGCGGAGGGGGTGTGTAACGCCAGCAGCTGACGCCCAATTTCCCTTCACCCATACGCGCTTTATTCCCTCCCACCAACCAACCTACTCCCAATCCCCCACACACTACAATTCCCGACGAGTCCGTGCACCCACCCCACCATTCCATCCGCTCCAGATGATCCTAATACCCGGCGTCCATAAAAGCGAACTTGGACAGACGACCGAGTTGAAAAAATAAGTTCAGTGAAAATGTATGTTGGGAAAACAGTCAAATTATGAGTCTTCCACTTTACTCTAGCTGTTGCATATCCTCAGGAATTCTGATTTTGTTTTTCAGAGTCCTGAAATAGATATATTACAACATAGAAACGGTCTAGCCATTCTGATAAAAGGTCGTTCGCTGAGAAGTCGTTCACTTTTATAGCGAGTTCCGTAACCCTGCTAAACAATATGGAATACTTTCGTGTATATTTTAGCTGTCCTCCTTCGGCGAAAATCTCATCGAATCTCATCGACATTTGATATGCTATCAGGTAATCAACACGACTATACATTGATATCACTGTTTTGATGTCCTGAGCGAAAACAAACCGAGCGGGAATTGCTCAAAATCGATACTTGTGGTTACCAAAATTAAATAAGTCATAAGTTTTCCTTCGTAAATTCGCTAGGATTTAATTAATCCCATAGTGTTGCGACCGCGAAACCCACTTGGTAAAGACGTCCTCCTGAAGTTTCCGAACAGTCCTAAAAGCAAACTACACACTTAAAAATGATATCTTAAAAATGACACATGTGTGGTCTTAATTTACGATGAAATGTCGTTTAAGACAA
>JAQGBY010005072.1:0-15322 GCA_034698785.1 Mycogona germanica | reverse complement strand
ATATTAGAAGAGTTTCGCCAACTCTTATCGCCTTTTTTGGGTTTGCGTCCAGCATTCCGTTCATCCCTATCTCATATCTATTAAATTTAGGAGATTCAAATGTAATTATTTACAGTCACCTTTTACTAATAACGATATTTTATTTTTAAAAAAATGAACAAACATCAAAGGTGCCGGTGATTTAGCACCTCAACCTTCCACCGTGACAACATATTATTGAACAGAATGACATATTTGAGCAGACAATGTACAGTCACCTGTGCTAACTTGTAAAACTTATGAGAATTGCATTCTTAAGACAGAACAGAAACTGGAGCAAATCTCCTCAACCCCATAGGTTTTGCCACCCACTTTTATGGATTCTCTGAATTTGGAGATCTAAAATTCCTTATCTCTCTCTACCATTTTTTCTACCCACATCTTGGGTATAGAGAACTATTTTAGTTTTCTCCAGAGACAAAATATTGCTGTTATCTCTTTGTTGCATGTTGAAACATTTCAGATAACAGACAAAACATTTGACATCACAACTGGAGAATTTTTGTAATCGAATCCAGAATTTATGAAATAAATTTGATCAAAACGTCATTAGCGCGTCAGTGAAAAAATGGCTGGCGCTACTTCGAGCTTGTGTAAAAACAAGAAGATCGACCACAATCACACTCTTTACATCAAAAAATTCAAACAGATTAGGAATTCCACTATCAAACATCTGTTTGTCGCATAATAAGACAAAGGTTGTCATCTGAAATGCTTCGAGAAAGTGTCTGAAATGCTCAAAATTGTGCACTGCGTCGTGCAACAGCCGTTGACATCGGTCAACTCGAAAGCATGCTCGGGCTTTTCAACTTCATTTTTGTTTTATAGCACAAAACTAACGACAAACTATTATATTGTTAGGGCATTGCCATCGCTCACCTCATGTCCAAAAATTAGTTTTTCGTGATTGTCATACAGTGATTTCGTGCCAGTAATTGTTAGTTCTACTCTTAATCTGTGGTGATGATTTTCTGTAATTTTAAAAGGTCAATCAGTAAAGCATATTGTGTTATTCATTTTCCTGTTGTCGTTTTCATCGATTTTGCCCAGCGATCCATATGTGTTAGTATTTCCGGGAGGCCATTAGTATAACAGGGAAGCCAGTTAAAGCATTTTTGTTTACTGTGTACAGCTCTTACATATCGATAATGCACTGTAAATTCATGAATCATTCCAAAGATAAAGATTTGTCTAGAAAAATAATTAGGCAATAATCTAAGGTGCGTGCTGTCCAAAGTTCCATGATAATAAATTAACGATATGATAGTAGTGATTCACTTGTGTAACTGAAGCTCTGAAAAAATCAATTCAGTAGTCCAGTGGCAATCACTTTACCCGGTTATACAGCAAATGTGTCTGCGTAGTCCATATTCGCGTATAATTAACACGACTTTAAACGGAATATTCTAATTGAACAGTTTTCTGCTTCTGGAACTAATACGGCTACATGTGATTATGAATGTTGTTCAACCGATAATTGAATGACTTGCTTTATAAGGAAGAAGTTTGCATGGCACATAGGAAATGACCTCCGAGTGGAAAAGCACAACTGCAATCGAGTAAGTTGATAAGAAATGATGAAACGTTCATTTTTATATTTTGAGGTTTCAGAACAATGAATATCTTTTGAATGACTGATCGACTTTTGAGGCAATAAAGTAGCGAGGGACTCATTTATTTTCTTAACGTTGCTTTTTTTAATCGTTCCTTTAGGGTCGCTGTTTTCTTCTTGGTCAATCATTATTTGGGAATATTATCTATAAAAAATGGTAATGATTTATTTATAAACAAATAATTAGACATACAAATAAGCCAACCCCCTTATTGTTAAAGGGTAACGAAACCCCTAGCTTTAACGAACGAATTTCGCTAAAATGTGTTGAAAATATGAATTTAGCCTGGCATATCGGCAAACACAGGCAAATACGAAATTATTTTGTCCAGTTGGAATATTTTAGCCATTGTTACATCCGACTACCAAATTGATTTTTTCATTTGTACGGACTGATTTTTGAGAAAATCTCTATTGACGGTCATTTTGTGTCCGCGATGTCGCTAAAAGGGAAAATGGTCATGTATTTTTCATGTGATTGACAAATAATTATCTATACCCCACCCTCTTTCGATATCCAGAACTGCAACTATTATCAATTCATTATGCTGCTCTTATCATGCTTTTTTGTCTGTTGTAAGACACTGGGGCTTTAAAAAAAATGTTGATCAGATGTTTTCTTTTCTTTTCTGCATTTTTTGATTGATTGAATCGTTCTGTCTCACAGACGAGATCCGCCTGGTGGAAGAACCCGTCAATGTGACGGCGCACGTCGGTCAAAATGCCATGTTCAAATGTGTATTCAATCAGGCAGTCAACTGTGGATGGAAGAGAGGTGACACTAGTCTGTCCATCGACAATCAGCGATATCGTTACGTGAATGGAACCAAAGGATACGTGACCCGTGATTGTTCTTTATTGATCTCTAAAGTGGATCGTGTCGATTTCGATGCCTGGAGGTGCTACGCGCATGCGCGGTCAAGGCTGATGTCTAACGCGGGATACTTATTTGAACAGAGTAGGCTAAAATTAATATAATTAAAATAAAATAAAATAATAAATAACATGATTACATCTTGATTATGTACGTATTTACGAATCCAGGAAATTGACGGTTAGTCATAACATGATACTTTGAACAAATGCATATTATTTGGAAAAAGGCACCGATTGATAATACTCTATAATTATCCTGTGTAGTTACACAGGTATGTCAAATTTATATATTAAATTATTTTAAAATGTAGTCATGTCCCAAAAATAACTTTTTTATATTGTTAATAATTCAAAAAACAATTTGTTTACATTAGGTATAATCTTATACATATTACAAATCCTAATATTATCTTTACATTTCCATTGCGTTTCCTAACATTATTGCTCTATTGCATTTGCCATTAACATTTTTTTATTTGTTAACAAATAATGCTAATGGAATCACTGGAAATATTTTCTTTTGAAAGATACATTTTTAAGTAATCTGATTATGTTATTTGTTGGAATTTCTTTCATTTTCTGTTTTACTCTAATTTTGTTTTGCTTTAATTTTTCTACTAACTCATACATTTAGAATCACTGCACGTTAAAATCATTGATGTCTATACCGGTCAATTCGTCAACAATATCAGAGTTAAGAAGTTAAAAAACCAGATTTTCGTTTGCGGAAGCGATGGGAACTCCACAGCCAATTACATTTGGGAATATAGTGAATCTCTGAAGAATGCCTCCTGGGTCCAACTAAACAGTTCTCGCTCTCTATCCGCTAATGTATCTGAGAAGGGTTATCTACGGTGCTCTGCCATTGAAAACGGGGCACTCATTTCATCCAACACTTTGAAACTAACCTCTGATGAAGGTAACGAATTAGGCAAAATTTCAAAAATGCGAAAGAGACTGAAAAATCTAATTAGAAAATAATTAATGTTCTACATTTGCTTAAAACCGTCATCCTACATCTATAGTGTGGACTAAAAAATAGAGTTCTCTATTTTTTCAAATGTAGATATGAATGATTCCGAAGGCGACGCTTCAACACGAAACGTATTTTTGATTGGATTCATAGTTCTATTTGCAATATCTCTGGTTTTAAACATTCTACAATTTCTAAAATCACGGGACTTCTGTTTGTCCAGGTAATTATTAAATTTTGAAGCAAATTTTGTTCAGTTTTCATAGGAATTTCCATTAAATTATATCTATAATGTTGTAACATGCAGAAAGCATGGCAACCACGGCATGTTACGATATCTCTTGATATTTAAGCATGATCTGTTAAGATAATTTTACCGTGTTTATGGTTTGAAGGTTTACGCAGGGATTACTCCGATATTAATATAACGTAAACAGACTTTTCATTATTTCATCATGATCAATCATCATAATTCAGACTTTAATCAGCATTCACGTATTGGCATTTGGTCACATTCCTAATTTTATGTGAAGTAAGAATGCTGTTAGATTATTTACATACTTTTAAATGTGCCCATCACATAGTGCCTAAGCACCAAGAGGGGTACAGTGAATTTTAAAAAAAAATATTTGAATTATTACTAAAACATACATTGTACATTTTCTTCTTTTGTACCAATCAAGCTGCAAAGATGCAAGAAAGCGTTCAATTGGCCAGCCACAAGGAAAAATAACTGATGACGCAGATGAAACGATTAGGTATTCAATTTTTTAGTTGTGTATCCTATAATTTCATTGAAACGTTTTTACATGCACACTGACAAAGTGTTACAATTATTCCGATGAATGATGCAAATGAATAAACATAATAGTTTATTAATTGAGCCATAGACAATACGATTTTTACAGTAGGCTAACACATGAGTAAGCAACATTTCTAAACATCTCATATAATTATGTGCGCTCTTTATCTGCAGAAATTGTCCGCAATATTATATATGTAATGTGCTCATAGTTGTTATCCTGTAATTTGAAACTGCTAATTGTTATTGCAATACATACATATTTTATCAGCAGATGTGATTAATACTTTGCTAAAAAAAATCAATGCTGTATAGGTAGATTTGCAAAAATAATAAAATTGGCGTTATACAGAGTGCAATTTGTTTGCTTTGTTTCCTTTTCAAGCCTTGTTGAATCACCAAAGGAAAATGCTGCAGACTCCAGTCCAAGTTCCAATCACAGGTAATTTGGCATCACCAACATCCATCTATCCAAAATCAAAACCAATTCTTAAAACCAACCTGAAATATTGAGCGTCGCCTAGATCACAAACTTTTTGGTGCTAAATGGTGGAAATTATTACATTATCCATTGCAAGCCCACTGGATAATCATTATAGTTTTTCTTAGTTATAGCAACCGCACACTGCACACTGCAATATTGCATATTTTAAAAATATGCAATATTTATTTTATGTCTGGTTCAAAATTACATGTTCAAAGAAGTGTGCTAGAAGACAAAAGTAAAATTGACGTTGAAGAAGATGAGCCAAACGATGACAACCAGCCCGCAATGGCTACTGAGCTGGACAAGAACACAAGAGATCATAAAATTTCACGGCCGACGTCCCTATCGATCAGGTAATTGTTTCAATTTTATTAAAAATAAGTTTCTTTAAAAGTTTTAGTTTTCTTTTAAAAGTATAGTAGTTCTTGTGACAGTCGTCTGCGACGTCCGGGCAGTCGATTAGAACAATTTATTTTATTGTTACTACCACCAATCAGAGAAAAGTAAAATTTACCTTGTATTTTTACGGTGCGATTTTTTGTTATTTGTTTGATTTTACATTGTTTCATCCACCACATTCATTGATCGGAAAATCGACGACGATTCATGAAGATTTAGAATGTTTCCAAAGTAAAATATACATTACTATGCACATGTGCGCGTTTCTCATTTTATGATTTTTGAAACACAAAATAAGTAAATTATTGATGCGGAAAGGTGAAACATAACTTTAGATTTTACTTTTTTATCTTGAATTGACAGGCCGACTCCAGCACATGATTGGAATAATGCTCGAGGTGCTGCCCCTAACAGTTTACGGTCTAGTCTACTCGCACGATCTAGGAGCTTTACTGCGACTGGGTAAGCTTTGTTTTGTAATGACAAATTTAAATTAGCATTTTCTGAATCACATAATAATTTTGTAAATCGAAAGAGATGATTGCATCTGTTTTGTTACTTTACCTTATGTACTTGAACATTTTAAACCACTTTGAGCTCCATTTCAACATAACTTAAATATGTGAGGCGGTGAATCTTATAGCGGTGTAACTCGATTTTTTAAATTTGTTTAGAATCGAGCACGTAATTTGTATCGCTCGCGATCGCTCCTCGTGCTCGAGAACAATTCAAAAAGGAAGGTCTTGCCAATAGCTATGCTAAATTTCATTCCATTTCACAAACGTTTTCATATTTTAATTTCAATTGGGTCACCTATTTGGTGCTAACACTGTATTCATAGACACGTGGTATATACAGATGTACTGTACAAGTGTGACGCGTTGATTTTGAACCACGCTAAGAATATTATAATTTTATTAAATAGTTTTTCTTATTTTCTTTAATAGATCTAAAGTTAATCGAATGAATGCGGATAAGAAACCATTAACACCATTATAGCAAAAGAGTAGTGGCAGCAAAGACTTTTCGGGTGGTTCCAGTGGGTTCGGTCAGGGAACCACTGTGCACCCGCCGGCCACTTTGCTTAAACTTAACTTAAGACGGCGCACTACCACCTTGGATGCGTCATCCTCCAACACCAACTCTTAAAAGATCTTTTTTGTTTGTTGCTTCGCCAATGGTTTCGTGATGTTTCGATCCATTATTTCATCTATCTATTTATTATGTCAGAATGGATAATTAATTATTTTATTCAACAAGCGTATAAGAACCCGTTTCAAGGATTGTCATAACAGATATATCGTATATGTCAATGTAACTAACGAACATGATATACAGAGTAGGAGACAAACTAGGAAAATTCCATGCCACAACAAAATGGAGTGGCACAGCGCAAGAATCTGTCCCTCAGCAACATGGTGTTGCTCATGCTTCTGGACTCTGGTTTCTCAACGCATTTCTGGGGCGAGGTGATGCTTACTGCAACTTACCTCCAGAACCCCCTGCCCAGCAGAAGTATTATGAAAACTCCTTATGAGCACTTCTTGGGCAGGAAACCCCAAATTGGACACTTGTGTGTGTTCGGTTCCAAAGCATATTCACTGATTCCAAAAGAAAAATGAAGGAAGGCACGAATCGTTGCAGCCCAGTTGGTTTAGCGACTGACTGTGGCTCGGCGGTCCCGGGTTCGATCATATGTAACTGCCTTTTGTTGAGGTCATTATTGATAGATTTATTCATCATGGTACTAGTGAGTGGAGACCAAGTGCAGAGAAAATAGCATAGAGCTCAGTATAATTGAACACAACAAAACTGCATTGAAAGAGACAATTTTTTGGAAACGATGTTTTCTATCTATGATGTCGACGAAATATATTATTTTGGTTGTGTCCTGCTTCACAGTGAATGAATAAATTTGGAAAGATTTAACATTCATGCAGTTGATCTGGAAATGAACACACCTGTATCTTGACAATTAATTTGATAATTTGAAGTGTGCCAGCAAATGCTTGTAGCTAAAACAATGGAGTAGGAAAGTTATTTCATTCTGCCAAAATGCATGCGATGTAGTCTTTAAAATGTCTCCTGACAGTGAATTTTATAATTTGAAATGTTCCAGCATTCCTTTCAAAACAAGCAACATCTCAAATTGTGTCATCAATTTTAAAAGGTAATTTCAAATAAGATAGCCAAATTCAAGACTGGAGAATAAGTATGAATCCAAAATGTATTTTCATCAATCTTTATTATACACAAAAAATATAAATATAACACTGATTATGTCCAAAAACATTATAAATATGCTGAACACTGAACATACAGACAACTCAACCTAAGCTTACATGTTTATTAATGAAGTGAAATGAAAAACAGACAAATGCCATCAAAATCATGGATAGAGAATTTGAAGCATTTTTGACATGAAAACCGACACAAAAGCATTGCTATAGTTGACTAACAATATACAGCACAACAGGTGATGGTCAGCATCCAAGTTATGCTTATATTTCCATGTTCAGCGACATCACGGTTGGCAAGCAAAAATTAGAAGAATCTGTCAAGATCATCATTGAAGTGCGTTTATTTCAAATATTATATTTAGCGTCAGGATCTATTTAATTATACATATTACGATCATGACATTATCAGCATTTCAAATTATATCATCAAATTTGAAAGATATTTTTTTAAATAGTCAAATTCAAAGAGAAATTTTAAATTGTTTGAACGAGAAACCCTTGAACGTACAGTGATCGGGGATTTAATCTTCAATTTTTAATAATTAACATTTATAAAATCCAATATTTTAAGTTTAGACTTCCGGTTTTTTCCAGTAGTTGGGTTCAGTAGATGGTCCTACCTGTTGACAGGAGACAGATACGATCGGCCAACGTACAGTATCAATGGTTGTCCCACGTTGAAGATTAACAGTAGGGTAATAACTCTCTATAGGTGCAACCACCACCTTCACAGCATTTCCAAGCCATGTAAGAAAGTGTCATTCGCTTGAGAATCCTAGAGCTGTGATGGTCAGCCTGCCTCCAAACAAGACCCTTGTAATTCCGATAACCTGAATTGCACAATAAAAGTAATTACAAACTTTTTACCATTGGATGAAAAAAAAATCCTGCTATATTAATGTGAATGTAAATTTCATTGGATCATCTTTTCAGTATCCGAGAACAGGAGCTGCCAATGTTTTTTATGAAAATCAAATCTGAAACCATATACTGCCTAATCTCAAATGAACTTTGTGCATAAAGGAATGATTCATGCGTTCAAACAATGCAGAGTGTATTCAAAATGTAAGCAATAAAATGTAGGTATACACTGTTTTATATTGGTTTTCTGTGTTATTATAGAATACTGTATTATTACCAATCAACAAACATAACATGAAAATAAACGAATAAACGATCATAAAAAGGTAGATCCTTAAAAAAATATCTCAAATCGTGAAATATGCTTCGATTTAAATTGAAATCAAATGGAATTTTGTAGTTTTCTAATTTAATTAGTAGATACTCAAATTTTCCGCGCATCGGTGGCGCTGCATATCATTTTAATTATATTTTCCGTAAGTAGCGCGCCACTTTGCTGACCGATGCCAACAATTAATAAGAAGGCCAGACTAAGAAAATATCTTGCACATTTTGCTGATTTTATCTGGTTCACAGATGAGAAGTTGTTCACAGGATCAGCGCCATTAAACAGTCAAATCGATCGTAGTAATGGAACATTAACAGAAATATTGTTGCTGAAAGACTCCTTCGCAAAAACCCAACATTTAGCTAATCGGTGATGGTGGTGGTGTTTTTGTACTCGGTTGAACTGGAATTAATTTCGTTGAACCCGGAGTTAACAATAGATGGATGAACAGATTACAGATTTGAACTTTTGACCAATAAATTTCTTCCGCACAAGTTCCGCTCAAGTTTCTTCCGCTCCAGGAAACGGTTTACAAAACAATATCGAAAACTTGAAACTGCGAATGAAAAAAGCTTGGATTAAACTTGAATTAAGAAAACTTGGATCGATTAACGTATAATCGATTCGTCAATCAAAGGGCGCGTTATAATCCGGGCTTGTGTAAGAGTCACCGGAGAACATCTTAAGCACATTTTATATTTTATTTTTGTTCCTACATTATTGTTCTATGTAATAATTTCATAAATAATTTCATTTAAATCGAAACATTTTTAACGAAGTTGTCAATTTTTTATTTGGTCCTGCCATTTTAAAACTCACACTGTATATCTACGATATTTTAGGCGTTCACTAAGGGATGTTGTGCATTTAAGTATCACTATTTGGATACTTACCTTTTTGAAAACTTCTTTTGCCTCCGGTCGGTGGTCGCTGGCAAGACTCTTCCAAAGCATCATCAAACTCCATTCCACATCGTATGACTCGGGGATCATTGCCAATTTGTCGTTTTTCGACATCGTGAGATGATTCCTCCATAATGCTACTTGTGACCAGTTGCAGCAAAATCAGGACAATGCTCAATAAAGCAAAGTTCATTTTTCTTTTTCTGTTTTCAATTTTTTTCTAGAAGAAATGTCAAAATTAATGTAAAAATAATTTTCAGAACAATGGCTTCGGAAACAATGGAAAAAGTATTTTGAATAATATTTTTTCCAATTCATTCTATTGAATGCCTATGGCATAAAGAAACTCCATTTCATCGCTTTGCTGGTAGGTGGCGATAGGTGATCTCCAACCAAAATTTATTTTGCAATTTTACGCAGAGGTCGTTGAATTTTAAAAACATAAAAATTTGCACCTCAAGCATATAATGCATTTATGCATTCGTTACAAAAGTTGCGAAAATCTGTCCTTTTGCTCCAGAGGCGATATACGCCACTGACACAATTGCGATCGCAATTTAATGTAATAGTGGTTACCTTGATCGATCATTAAACCCGTGATCGTGGATTCAATTCCTGACCGATACCTTCGGAGTTTTTCGGGTAAGAAAACACTGGTAAGCTTAAAACATTGATGAATCTCCTTAACAAATGACTTTTAAAAAATGTGTCTACTGGAAATAAATGCAGGTGAGGTAGCTGCTAGGGCCCCCTGTGAGCCAAAAATGATATTGGGTTGATTTATATGAAAATTACAATCAAGCTTTTATAAATTGTTTCAAAAAGATGAAAAAATGTACCAACTCCCAGACAAGGAAAAAAGGCTGTATTATTGTTCAGTTTTAGCAATTAACAAATACTGTTGGAAATCTGTTCAATATCTCCAGTGGTGCATGGGATGCCATAGCACAAAGACTAAGATGACAACAAGAAAGCGTGATTACCAAGCCTAATTTCTTTAACAAATCAACTGTAGTCAACCGCACTACAGACGTTGTGTACCCCGAGATCGACATTATCGAGAGCTCGCGCCGGAAATCGAACCCGCGATCACCGAGACAGTCAGTCGTAATATCGACTGGGCTACTACGAGTCGTTCATGATTCGGTTAAAAATAAAACAATCATCTACACAAAAACAGTCCTTCGCATTAAAGTACGAACCGTTCGTCACTTTAATCTATGATCAATATAAATTTGATGTTGAAATAGTAACTAAAAAAATATAAATGAGAAAATATTTGTTGCGATAAAACGAACAATATGATGCGAACGTCTAGCCACAAATCTGCATTGCAAAAATATTTACTTCTAATTTTCTTACCTGAATCTGTCAAAACACAACTAACGAGATCAACCGTCACTACCGCTCATCAGTCACTGAACTGACAATTCCCTATAACCAGAACCGCGTCAATTTACTTGCAATTTCGTACAACCAGGTAACACATGTATACTTTAATGCTGAAGAGCATGGCGACAGTTTCATTTAACGAAAAGCAGAGTTTTTAGAAAGTGTCATTTGTTGACGTGAAACAGGTTATTCGTGCGCATGAATTCGACCGATCCGAGCACAAACAGAATGGTATAATTTGTGCAGCTCCATTCCATCTGGAATCTTCCACTGACCGCTTTGCGTTGGCGCTATTGTTGGGCGATTTAAAAAAATATAGTTAGCGTGCTTGTCAATACAAAAGAGAGGCTATTTGTTAAGGAGGTCCACCGCCTAGACTATATGTTTTTATGGGCAAGGCTTTTTTTTCTAAACGATGGTTTCACAAAAATTAATGTTTTAATTATTTTATAATGTTTGAAAACAATATTTAAAAGTTTTTTTTCAAGTTTCAAAGAAATTCGGAATTAACTACGCGGGATCCCCAATAAAGAGTGCACAATGTTATCAGAATAGGTGATTGACTTATTGGCTGGTCTCGACTGTCACTCGTATTAAAAAAATAACCTTTTTTCTTCCGATATCTTGTTATGCTTGAATGAAAAAGATGATGTTTCCGCAATGGACGTAGCCAGCGACTGGGCGCTCTGTATAATGGCGATTAATTGCTGAGAGTGCGAATTGCCACGACAAGATTGGTTTTATATAGGGCCAGCTAATTAGAGAATGCAACTGGAGGATATTTCAGACAAACAAAAAATATATTCTTCCTATTGTCACGTGATTGCGAATTTGGTAATTCGGGATGTTCCAGTGTGCTTGCAGCCAATCAGCATTCAAAAATTACGCCGAGTGAGTTCAAGATCAAGTTGAAGAGAAAGGTGAAATGCCAACGTGACCCATGAGCGTTCCTCTACCAGACGTTATATGAAGAACCATTTTTTTTTATACTTGAGTTTGGCATCCATCATTAACGGATACAGGGTGTTTCTAGTTCATGATAAATATAATTTAATTAAATCAAATCGACTATCATGAATAGCAAGTTATGCAACGCCGTCTTTCTGGCACATCACCCGCAAGGTCTGCTATCCGCAGTGTGCATTACCCGCTCGGAACACCATACCTATATTCCTGTCAAGCGAACTTTGGGTACTTTGGGATAAAAATATTTATTAAAACTATTCGGAATAATAGAATCTATTACATCTGAGATTATGTAGTGCGCGAAATATGTACACTACAGTTTTACTTAGAAAAATAGCTTATTATTTTAGTCACCTATAAAATTAGGCAACTTTAGGTCGACAAGGAAAGTATGTTCTCATTTTTGAGAATTAGGTTTATATATTTTTAATTTCTCAATTTATTATTTTTTATAAAAACGACGGTTAATTGTGAAATGGAGCATTTGCGGCAATAACAGATTTGTTGAACGGGTTGACCAGGTTTCGAACTCTGAACGTTCTGAATGCGACGATCTTTCCTATCAGCCATGGTTGATCGACGGTTTTTGTCCCACGAAAGGCAAAGCAACACTATGCATTAATTGCTTCAGCCTCTGCAGCAATTTTATTCTGAGATCAGCAAATTTTCTCGACAATTTGAGACTAAAGCAAATACGCACGTACCATATGTTCTCTGCGTATGACAGTTACTGATGACCTCTAGTGGCGTTTCAGAATGTCAGTCGGTTCGATGCAGTAATTTATACCGCGTAGTTAACTTAATACCCTGTATGAAGCAGGTCATATATCAGATCAATCTATTGCGAATTAGGCATTCCCACCTGTCCTAACGATTAATCAGTAATTGCCACTCCTGCTGAATGATAAAATGTGTGCCTCCTAGATCCCTATAGCAAAAAGCGGTCAAAACGATTGATTAGAGCTCTCTTGAGATATTTGTTAAGGAGGTGCACCAGCGCGTGTTCGCTCTTAAACCCTCAGTGGGCGACCCTATAACTTTGCCTAGCCCAGGCTTAGTATAAGCTACCTAGGTAGGAGAATTCTTTAACGTGTACTTGAAATCGTACAGGCATGGGTCTCACGGGTTTACTTCCATCTCCGAAGGAATTTCCCTCGCACAAAAAATTCCGAAGATGTCGGTCGGAATCGAAACCGCGATCACCGGTCACGAGGAAAACACGCTATCGTCTCGACCACTCGACACCTCTAGAAGTTACGAGTTGCTCTCGGAACGACGAGTATCACACTTGGCTCAGTTTCAAGTTGAAGGTTTTATTTTTAAAATAAGTTCTAAAATGTGCACATCACGTACTTTAAATGATTGCCGATTCTTTGATCAATGCATACGTAAATTACAATATTTTACAAATAATATACTAATGAAGTATCGTTTAACGCGTTATCAACACGTAAAACTACTCTGTATGTATGTCAGAAATAAGATTTCCACTTATTGTTTTAGCCAAAGAGGTTGCCAGAATCGCTATTGTGATGACATGTTAACGACTTTGTTATTGTAAATATTGTGACCTTACGACCATGGCTCGCAACGTCTATGATAAATGCTCCTGTAATATGACGCCAAATCTCTCGTAAGAAAATGCGGCAAAAATACGCGAGCATTGGAATCGCCATGAACATATAACAAGAACTTCATTAATTGTGGTGCACTTACTTACCACTAGCCAAATGGTGACACTTATTCATTTCACCTTTTTGGATTAAACGATTAATTTGGTTGCATAAATTAATGAAAATGCCAAGATAATAATAATAAAAACGTAATCCCAGCAAATAATTTGAAAAATAAAATAAGGACATCTGGCTGATTTTCTGTAGCAGTCGAAGGTACATTTGTCAAAGTACATTTGGTGAAGGCCATTTGATGGATAATTTTTTAATTTTCAAGTAAATGATTACGTGGTATTGTTAATACATTTTGACATTAATCGTTGACACATGGAATTTTCATTGTTAAATAAGTTACTGATTAGCACGTAGGAATTCTATTTTGGCATCGTATTTACCAAATAATAGATTAACATGCATAAAGAAATGTGGACCTTCCTAACCTTCCTATACTAATCGCATGTACTTAAAAGTGGCATGTTGTTAAATGTTGTTAAAAGTTGTAGTGTATTCTATTATATTGATTTCAGTGGAAAAATAAAAAAACGAATTGCGCTGGATTAGAAGGGTTTTTTAATTCACTGCAGTTTGTGCACAATATGATGAGTGCAAGCATTCACCGGTGGCGGCGTTGGTGGCTGTTATTGATGGCGGATTCGTACACAAAACTGCAGTCAAGATATTTTACCATAATATTTTCACACCCCTTGCTCTTAATGATATATCAGGTCACCAACAGTCGTATCCAATGCAGACTGCCAACAGTCGCTATAATTTATTTCCTGTAACCAGATAGTCACCTCTCACTTTCTACATTTGGTCGAATTTGAATCCTGTTTCCATGCTCGCAAACCGGAGGCCCCCTCCGCAAATTCAAAGTAGAGTCCTCTGGGCGCCTAGACACTCTTCTAAAATCCTAAAATGGGCAACGACCCTCTATTGGAAATTTTTTACCCTTGTTTAAATGGCTTCATTGGAAAATTTGACTGCTTTTTTAATTCACTGTAGTGTACATGTAGATCACTATACAGGACTTTCTGTACCCCTTTTGGTGCTTAGGCACTAATGATCAAATTTATGAAATGACTAGAAGGTTGCCCGGCTTCGCCTGTGTTGAGGAGTACCCGTTAATGAAATAAAAATTAATTAATTGTTTAAATTTAAATAAACGGTTATTTTACGGTTTTCACGATAAAGCACGATAAACGCAAACGATAAAGGTTTTCGTAAAATAACCGTTAAATTAAATTTAAACAATTAATTAATCAATATTTAATTCAGGGTTACACTTAACCCAGACGAAGCCGGGTCACCTTCTTGGTCTATTATGGTATTCCCGTAATTGTCAACCACCCCAATTATTCAAAGAAGGTTGGCGGTCAGTCGCATGAAAAAATATTTGTTAGGGAAGTTCACCGTTGATTGAACATCTTAAAACCCCCCAGGTAGGCGACATGGAAATTTTGTCAAACCTAGGCTACCTTTAAAAGGGGCCTTAACATCCCGATATCGTACAGGTACATACGGGTCATGATTTTACTTCGATTCCGAAAGAAGGCGTGTGAAGGAATTTCTCTCTCCCGAAAAATTCCGAAGGTGTCGGACAAATAGCTAATTAATCACACCCTATTCAACCACCCTTGGATTAAGAGGTTCCTTGTGTTCGCTGAGGAAACACGGATACCGGGATTAAAAAGGGATATTACGACCCGTCGTGGCGCAGTTGGTTTATGACGGACTGTTGTTCGGCGGTCCCGGGTTCGATTCCCGGCGCG
>JAQGBY010005071.1:0-15324 GCA_034698785.1 Mycogona germanica | reverse complement strand
TTTTATTTCTCTTAAATTTTCCACATCTCAAAAGACAATAAATGTCTTAAAAATGAGACATTTTTTTAAAGTGTGTATAGGTGGCCCTTTTCTTTTTTTTTTGGAGCTCATCTTATACATTTATTTCAATAGTGATTACGTTCATTATTTCTTATCGTCTAATTGTCAAATCAATTAATATATTTTAGAACTATAATTGATTTAAAAGACAGCTCTTAGCTTACAGCACTTCTGCTTACTTAAATATACTTTGATATTTTAAATTTAGTAATAAGTTCACCTTTCCCAGAGCACTCTCCTCTTTTTTCCCTAGTTTTTGACTGGGGTTAGTTTTCGTTGATCCATAGTAACCCGACTTGATGTCTCTCTTGTATCGGACGTTCGTATTGACATCGATGGGCACAACCCCCATGTTCTGGTGTTGAATGCCTGGACCCTGGAACCGAATGCTTCCAGTAGGACGGCCGCTCGAAACCAGCAAAAGTCTTTTGCTGCAATAGAATAATTTGATGCGGGCATTAGTTATTTCGAAACCACAACAACATTGAACATGTAATATCATTATAATCTGTTCACACAAGAAAAATCTGCACCAAAGTAGTTTGATAATGAAAGAGAAAGTAAAATAACCAACGTACTACTGGGTCAATCGGACTTTGTCTCCTTTAGGGGGAGTCGGTGTGGTGTCTCCCACAGAAGAAAATTCAGCTTTCTCGATGAAATGTTTGCCATTGTCTTCGTAGACGCCGTAATTTGTAGTTGTAGCCCAATTCATGAATAGCTGTGTTTTAAAAACAAATATTAATACAATACGAATAATTGTTTGCATAGTAATACCAATTCAACAGTAAGGTCAAATCTTATAAGTCAAATATATCCGAGTCTTAGCATTTTAATTTAGATACCATTAGTTGACCTTGCCTTAACCTTCAATAAATACGTAAATTTTGCATCTTACCGTAAGTACAGAATTATTTTTATTTAACGCTGTTATCAAAATATCGACTTCATTAATCTGCTTAGCACACACTCAATGATTTTGATTGAATTAATCCGCTTCTTCTTATGTACTTTATTCGTTGCAAGGAATGTCATTCTTTTTCAAGATATTCTTATATACTAAAGTACGATAATATTACTTTAATTCTCACCGATTGTCCGGTTGCACAGTCTGCACATTTTAGAGGTTCGGTAATTGTCTGCTGCCAGAAGGTGGTGTCATCCTGACAGGTCATCACATCTCTTACTTTGGTCACATTCAGGACCTGAGTGAAACGACTGCCCGGCCATGGTAGTTGCTGGTAGAGATACTTGGAGACGCATTTGCCTTCCAGGCCAGACTATGAAAGTAAAAATGTTAGGCTGAATTTGGAACCATCAATTGAAAAATAAATAATTACATCTGAACAATTGGAAACAGCATTTGTGGCTATGTGTGTCATTTTAATGTATACTAACCTCGACAACATTAATGGGTTCATAGCTGGAATGGGGTTGCGATGCAAAATAACCCTGGCGTCTGGCCAGCTGTTGGTCGAGTCGAACGTCGAAGATGACGGCTATTGCCTTCTTAAAGTCCACCGACCAGCTTGGCTCATTTTGGTGGACCTCAATACCTTTCAACTAAAAAGCAGCAGCAATCATTCAGAATATATTATCTGTTTCATTTGTATCGGTACTTCATCATCATAAGTAAGTTGTAAAATTGTATTTGTAACATATGATAATAATCACATTTAAATGTTTGCTTTTAAATTTCCAAAGTTGTGGCATTTGCGCAATGTCAATTGAAAGATAATGAAATGTATTGATAATATGTTTTTCTAATTTCAGAGAATATGAAAAGTGTGGTTCCTTTTTAATTTTAAATGTGAATCTATTTCTTCGTTAATGCGCCCATAATGTGTAATTTATTAAAACCATTAAAACCACAGTAATTTATAGATTACAGTAACTGAATTTGAAACACAGTGATGTTTAAAGCACTAGAGCAATGTAAAATAAAATTCAAATACCGTATTTTTTACTGAAGCATGATACTTTTATTTCTACTGTATACTCATTTATTTTTATTTTACCTCATCAGTGGTGCCTTGGAACAATATTTTGAACGGAGTCGTGAATTCAGTTCTCGGTTGGGGTTTATATTCCAGTGGAATTTCCCCGTGAGTTTCGTCCACCCCGATTACTTTTCCATTGTAGGATTCCACGTTCTTCAACTAAGTATACAATTTTCAGCAGTTATTAATCAACACGTTTAATTTTAATACAACATCCTGTTTAAACATTTAATGATTAAAAATAAGCTTGTGCGCGTACATGTGTTGAAAAATAAACTTGCTCTGTATTTATCATGCTGTAAAAAATAATTTTCTAATTAATGTTGTCAGTATTGGGCGCTTATTTTTGTTTGTCATATTTTATGACCTATAATTCTATATTTGCGCGTACAAATAAATGTTTTTCGGTTTTAATATCTTGCGATAGTGTACCGAAGTTTAGTCTCATTTATGTCTAAAGGTTCAAAGTCATAGTCTGGAAACTAAAGTAGGCCTACGCAGAAGGATCGTTTTCATTACGTAATTGAATGTGCATTGAGTCTAACGGGCGTTTGATTCTTGCTCATTTTTAGGTCGCTCATCACGATCAATATCCTTCGATGAAGCATATAATTAAAACGCCCACCAGCTCAATGAACATCGAAAATTGCAAATGGAATCGAAGATTGTAGTTTAAACATCAAATTTGATTTTCGTTGGCATCATTTATCATCGAGTTCGCGACGCTCAAGTTACAGATCAAGTGCGCATCAGGTTCACCAATCATTTTCAAAATTATGTCACGTCATACATGCATTTGGACTAATTTTTTTTATTAATTTTGTGGTGTCAAAGTACGTTATTTCCACAATACATTCAGCGCAGAACCAAAGAGCATAAGAAGCCAGATTCCAGCCTATAGGGTTTTTAATTTGCTTAAAACGTTCGCATAAAAATGAGTGTCTCAATATTGGACTATATAATAAATCGTATATCATTCAAAAATTGAAGATAAACAATGTCTACGTTATTTACCTGAACTAAAAGGTCGTTTCCGTCCGTCTGCACCGTTATTATGCCTCTCAATCCAACCACATTTTTGTCTTTACCAACATTCGGAAGTCCAACTCGAACTTGGCCAACGTATTCGTATTTGTACTCTGTGTTTGGACTAAATCCTGAAATCCAAATGATGCATGAGTATTTAATGAAATATTCATTTGGAGGTCTAAGTAATCAGGTATCAAATAAAAATTACGTTAACAAAAAGAGAATGTTCAAAATCTAATTTTCTAGTTACCTGTTCGTGACGAGACGCAAACAGCTACAGATAAAAACAAAAAAAAACGTTTATTATAAATAATAATAACATATTTCAAATATATTGATTCCCGCTTCACAAATAGTTAACTTACGGTTGTCTTAATTAGTCTTAAATACTTTTCATCATTATTGATTCCCAAAATCGTTAATGAATTGTACTCGTTAGTTTTTTATTCCATTTCAAGAACAATTCAAATAAAAATTAATGTAAATGCTTATTTAATCAAAAATCTAAGAGAAATTGTTTTTTAAATTAATTTTTGTTTCTTGCCAGTTATTAACCATGAAACTTATTATACTGAATAAAATAATTCAAAAAGTGTTTGTTTTGAAAATGCACATTTTTTAATTTTAAAATTATTATTACCGATTTTTTTGTAAATAAAGAGACAAATGTAATGTGTTCCAAAAAGTGAAATTTTCAGCAAAATTTAGTATCCCTTACCTAATAGTAGAAGTAGCAATGGAGCTAGGAGCAGTTTAGGAGCCGCCATCCTCATCCCAGTTAGTCAGGCGTAGGATAGCATCCGTTATTGATTGAACAGATTTCTGGCGTTTCAGATGCATCAGCTTTATAAGATTTGACCAATGGCAAGCAGTGACGCAAGATCAGGTATATTGGGTTTCAATGTGCATATGTATTATTGCACCCTGAATGGACGATGGCAAAGTACAAATAAACACGTTGTAGCAAACTATGCAACAGACGCCTGTCAGAGCTGCTGCCACGCAACTGTTGTAGGCAACCCATAAACATTTGCTGTCGTGTCTTATGTGGAGCTTAAAAACTAGAGCAACAAATATGTTGTCCTCTGGAGATTTTAATGGTCAACTTCCATTGAAATATGTAGGCTATGCTCTGTATACCAACGATATTCTTGGAACTTCCAATTATCAAATTAAAAATATTGCAGATGCGGTTTTGACCAATTCAATTATTTCTATATTCTAAGAAAATAATGATCTTGTTTCATCCTGAATTAACTGCCGCATAAGTCGATAAAACTACAAAATATAAAATGGTTTTTAAATACTAATTCATTTTTGCCGTATACCATGCCGTAATTCATGGGTGGATACAATTAATTGAGTCAACGCATATTCTATGTTGTTCTTTGAATCTTAAATGAAATTAGTTTATCTTAAAAATCGCAATATTAAATTTTTTAACAAGAATACTTTTAAAAGAACAATATCCATGTTTGGATTATCTTCGATCGGTATGACTCAGAGAATACTTTGTGTAAGGATATTCGTTTATATAATTGATATAATTACATATTTTTAAAGTTGAAATTTATATTTATACAGACCTGTATTTAAAAAATAAAGGGAATTGCCAGGAATTCTTTTGCATTTTATTTTGATCTAATGCACAAGTAAATATTCTGCTAAAATTGTGAGGACATTATTTCAAACATTGAGGTTTTATTTTACGTCAGGCAATTTTTTGACACAATGTAGTTGAATGAATTATAAATCTTAAGCGCTATCAAGCCACGTCCAGCGGCAGCAGTGGCGCTAGTATAGCTACATCATCAACACCATTTACCATACTGTGGCGGATTTAAGGGGCATGCCTGTATCTGCCTGCATGTAACTATTATCAACACCATCTTTAACCACAGTCACCCTCTATAGGGCGCGTTGGAAAGTTGATCTCCAATGTGATTAAATCCATGATAACAATTTTACAATATTGCGAAATTCTCCCATTCTCGGAAATATCATGCTGTAAATATAAAATCGTTTCCCTCACAAACATTTGAAAAAGTATAAATTACAGAGAAATATTTTAATTTACAAGACTCTCTATTTTTGAAAATAAAAATTTATATTATTTTCATATATTATTATACTATTATTATATATTAAGAAAATAATTTAAATTGTTGTCAAATGTGGGGGGATTTAAATGAGCTTTGTGTCTTGCTGATCGTTTCGTTTAATTATTTGTTTCATTTCATCAATCGGGCTCTCGAAAATTTCGATCCCGGGGTACTGGTCGTTCACCTCGCATAGTGCCTAAGCACCATGAGGGGACGTAACGCCTGTAGTGCGGTTATCTACAGTTGATTGGAAAATTTAATTAAATAAAACTTTTAAACTTCTTCGAACTGTAGTAGATAAATGACATGTAAGATTTGAGCCCATAACCAATCAGCCCACATCCCATGGTCATAACCAATCATTCGCTACCTTCAACGAACAATTTCGGGTGCAATGTAATAGTACAAAGAGACGGAGCTGTACTGGGGCTGTGTGGGCCTTTTTGACCGGTTTTAAAATCAGCTCACGCACATTGGCGTACGGTGGCATTCTTATGTTACAAACTCATATAGAAAATTCGCAAGTTGGTGACCAAAATATGGTGTGACAACCCGTTTAATATGCATTTGGGTTTCTAAACTTCAACACGCTTTCAAATTTTAAGAAAATCAAATTATCACCAACACGAACAAGTACGACTCGTCGTAGCCCAGTTGGTTTAGCGACTGACTGTGGTCCGGCGATCCCGGGTTCGATTCCCGGCGCGGGCTCTTGAAAATTTCGATCCTGATCCCGGTCGTGACCACTCGCATAGTGCCTAAGCACCATGAGGGGTACGTAACGCCTGTAGTTTGGTTGACTACAGTTGATTGGAACAAAAAAATTAAAGACAATTAAATTTAATCAGTGCACCTGAAGATAATTTCTTAGAATTATTCTAATTATGATACAATAGCTACTCGAAACGTGATAGAACAATTTTTACCCATTTCCAAAATGAACATCTACGAAACAATAGTTCTAAAATTTCATTCATTTTGACTCGCCCTACATTCATAAAACACAAACAATGGTTTATAGAATTAGAAATCTTTACCGTACTCTGTATTTATTGGAAAGTGTGAGCACCATTGTGTCATTCTCTGTTATTGTATTCCATTCTACACCTTATAAAAGGTAGTCTCAAATTTTGTGTTTACAAAGCGCGTTTCAACTAAGGTTGAATTTCCAGCGATCGTATCACCACCAACTTCACAAAATTGCAGCATATGAAGATTATTCGCACGTTTGAATTTAATACTGAACAACCTGGACGCGTTTTTATCGGGTAGATTAAACCGAAACTGGAAATATAAATTCGTTGGGTAATGTTGATGCGTCCAATTTCATGACAATCATGAGTGGATGAAATATTTTAATACGATTGGTGACTGTTTTTTCAGGTGGCAGCGATGTCGGCGTATTTTTATGGCATATTACTCTAAAAAAAAATATGAAAACATGCTTAAGGAATTGCCGTCCCGCATTTGCATATGATTTTCATATGCGAATAATTTGCGATCACAAATGAACTCAATGAGAATCTAACGCAGTCAGCTGCTTTCATTTGATAGAACTAACTCACTGAGGTAGGTTTTTAATTTATATCAATTTATAAAATGATTTTTCAACTAGCACCGATATGTTTTGATTCTGAAGCATTTCCATTAAATTAATTTATAGTTAATTTACTAACGTTAACTATTTTTAACTAGTGTTCATTTCTTTAACCTCGTTTAAAATTCAGCACCATGGAATACGATGTTGAAGTAATTGTAATTTTATAGGATCTGTTTCATTTGAAAATGCGAACTTATTTTATTTTTACAGGCAATTAATACCTAATTTGACGCTTTAAATATTTAAAAGAGGACAGCAATCACAGCAATGTAGAAAAAACGTGGAACAGTTTTCAATGGACTTGTCAACTTTGAAGTTGAGAAATAAGAGTGACATTTTTATCCACTTAAAATAAAATACATGTAATTAGTATGGCTCAGTTTCGTGTTAATCCGGTTCGAATACTTTTCGTCACCTCCGCCGGGTTGTACTTGATGATTCTCAAACTGTCTTTTAACCAATTGGAACATTTGAAGCCAGACAGGAGTAAGTCAATCTTTGACGATGACTCTGTGGAGTCCACCAATTGGGTCAAACCGTGGTTCATGGTGGGAGGCGTGCTACGACCGGAAATGTTCACCCACCACGAGCTTCCGCCCAACTTACTCTTCACTCCTGACAACGATGACGATCGCATTGTCCAGCAACTTATGTTCCTGCCGAATGGGTACACTGCAAATCAAGGTCTCTTTAAACATTTCACCAATTACATTTAATTTATACTCTGTATCACATAATTTATTGATTCACTATCTCATACATGTGTGCATAAAAATCACGAACAGAACTAACACTTTTCATAAATCATTAGGTAATTAAAAATTCGTAAACTATTTTTAATTTTTAATTCGTAAATCAATTATATTTGTTTGCTGCGGTACATAGTAAGATTTTAAGGCATTGCTTGCAATCTGCATGTACTATGGTACGTACAGTTTTCGGTATGTTATTAATTATTAAGTGTGAATCGCCGTCGTCCTTTGTCGTCAGTTGCAATGGTTCTCTGTTAGTTATCCTTATCGAATAATAGTGTTTTCTATTATTTTATTTGAGAGTTTCTCGCCGACTCTGGTCGTCTTTTTCGTCCGGTGCTGTCCCGGAACAGCCCCTATTTCATTATGAATTCGTTATGAATTTATTATGAATATTTTATTTTATGTTATTTGATTTTAAGACATCTTTCAAAAATTGATTTTTTGTATATACCTAGCAGTTGGCGACAAGCAGGAAACAGCGCTAAAGAGGATCTTAATCTTCAGTGAAATTGGACAATTTGAATATAAGTGGCCGACCGGCCGCGACATGTTCGTCAAAGACAAATGTCCGGTGGACTCGTGCTACATCACGCACGAAGAAGCGGATGCGGAAACAGCGGACGCCATCGTCTTCCAGAGAAACGACTATATAAACGCGACACTGGACTCTTTCAGACGACCAGCCGAACAAGTGTGGATTGCCTACTTGCTGGAGAGTCCATGGCTCAACAGCCTTACGCACAACTTCAAGATCAATTGGAGCGCCACCTATCGACCCGATTCTGACATTGTGGCGCCGTACGGCAAATTCGTACCCTACCAGCTTGGCGGTGACAAGGTTTTGTGTCAATTGATTCACAGTAAGGGTACAATACATGAACAGTATTGCTGATGTAATGGAAGACATGTATTAACGCACGTCTTCATCTTTTCCTCTAGGAATTATTTACCGTGGCTCGCAATTACACATTAGGCAAGACCAAGAAGGTGGCTTGGTTCGTCTCCAACTGTTTCGCAGAAAACAATCGCATGGAATATGCGATGGAATTGGCCAAGTATATCCAGTTGGATATCTACGGTGATTGCGGCAACAAGACGTGCCATAGATGGGACACCTCAAAGTGCTTCGAGCTTCTCAACAAGGATTACAAGTTCTATTTGTCGTTCGAAAATAGCAACTGCAAACATTACATAACGGAAAAGTTCTTCCTTAATGGGTTACAGTAAGTCAGTCATACTGAACGACCTTTTCGTCGCAAATCGTCAATATGACAGCGCAAATAAAAACTGAGATTCTCAAGTCCCTATAACTGTAAATCCGTGATTTATTTGGGTTGAGCGAAATGACTTAATGCCAATATAAATATCCAAAAGCCCTGAGCCGCACGCACGATGATCGAAGGCTTGGAAAATAATTTTTTAATACAAATTGAAACTGAAAATATAAAAGAAGTTATGGATTATGAAATATTAAATTATGAAAGAAAAACAGACAAGAATTGTTTTTCTAAATTTCGTTTTCGTTTAAGAGCAATTTTTTGTATGCGCCATTTCATAATATGATGAGGCCGGAAATAGAAGAAATTTTTCACATTTTTCTTCTGCTGGTGAACTTTGCGTTGACATTTATTAGACTCGTTATTTTTTCAAATATTATTTGTTTTCATTTTGCGCAACGGATTCTTCACGTTCAAACTAGAGTGTTGATTTCTCTGAGTGGTAAAGGTGACGTAACAAATTTGAGCACAGATTCATTTAGATTTTAATTTTTCTATTCTTTATGGTCCCATAATAATTAATCCAAATAGGAAGTGAGGAAGACGCCAATAGTTCGAAAATAGAAAATTGATGACACAATGATAAAAAATGCTGGACGCAAACCCAAAATGGCGACAAACCCAAAAAATTATCCGACACTTTACTTAATTGTAGACACAAATAGATACACCTGTTTATTCTCGCGGATTTCGATAATTGTAATATACAACAGTTTGATTTTCACGAAAGAATTGTTCAACTTAAATCGAAATCCGCGAGAATATACCTACTTGTGTCTACAAGTAAAGTGTCCGACTATTTCTTCGGGTTTGTCGTCAGTTTGGGTTTGCGTCCAACATCCCGTGTCATCAATTTCCATAATAATTAAGCTTGTCTCGTATATTTTCATTCGCTAGAAACTACGTTGTGCCCATCGTGATGGGGGCTCGCAAGGAAGACTACCAGAGGGCAGGACCTCCGCACTCCTACATCCACGTGGACGATTTTGCAGGACCCGAGGCGTTGGCGACCTATTTACACAGGCTAGACCGCGACGACACACTCTACAATGAGTACTTCCGCTGGAAAGGAACGGGCGAATTTATCAATACTTATTTCTGGTGTCGGATCTGTTCCATGTTGCACGCACCGCCATCGCCTCACGACTACAATGACTTTGACACTTGGTGGCGAGGACCTGGCACCTGCGTCAGGAAAAGTTAGGACAGACAAAACCAAAGTAAAAAATTATGTACCTCACAGGAAAACGAATGGCATCAGATAAACTTCAATTCAACGAAAAGATATAAGGTCACTAGCGTTTTTTTCTTCGATTCATCATGCCCTACCTCCGCATTTCACATCAACCGCACTACCAGGAACCGCACTGAGTTAACGTTAAATATTATTTACTCAAATTAATTTCTATCCGAACCGGGACCTGAGTTACAGGTAACATATCAATACCCAAACTATGTTTTTTTGTTGGTTAAATAAATATTATTTTTACAATTAGCTTCTTCTAGATGGAGATTCGAACTCCCCCTCCGACCGTCGATCGATTTTTCGCAAGTTTCAACCATCTCAGTGTGTATGAAACGCGGTATAATAAAATCAATTTAATTTCAACACTTGGAACCCCATTGAAAATCACCAATACCGAAAAATCAGTATAGAGAATAAAACAGGATGACTACTTCATTTGAAAGAGATATACTTACTGGTTCAATATGATGCTTGCGGCCGTGAGCTGGTCCAGCTTGCGTGTTCGAAAGTAACCAATCAAATCGCTCTAAGAGAATATACATTACAGTGCAGCTTGGACGTAATAAATCCAACGATCTTAAAGGTTTAGAACATGGAAGAACCAGGAAAAGTGTTTTTCTAGGGAAAAACATGGCGAAAATTCTTCCATGACAATTTAATGGCTTCTGTAGTTTCCTAAACTTAGGGTTGTGGACACCTGGTGAGTAATTAAAGAATCATCCGCTATTGATGCACAACTCTCAACACAGTGATGTCGAACCACGCGTTTGATTCAGTCGTTCCTGAGTCTCCGTCAAGGAATTTCTAGACTCTGGACCTCCAACTCTCTCTGGTTGAGTCTGTTTTACTAAATAATACCCGAGTTGCTTCCAAGCGCCACTCGATGGCGTCGTAGTCGCAGTACGTGCCGCAAATAGCGATTGACATACTTTTCAGTTTCACACACAGTTTTTCAGACGAGACTGGTGGGAAATAACCATTCGCTACATTCATTTTCAATAGACTGATCGCACATTTTTTTAGCTTGTGGTTTAATTTTGTTAAGTACAAAAAAGTATTTCCCTTCAACAGATTTCTATCAATATTTTAATTTAAAGAATTGCTGTCGTTGCAAATGCTTGATCATTTCACATTTTTATTTTGAAATGGCCGTTTCTGCTGTGCATAAAACATAAATTAACAAGCAGCTGATGACATATTGTCATAACATAATCACATTTTCCTATTAGAGTGTGATCATAATCTTTTATCTGAGATTATCTTTTTGTAATATGTGTAAGCGAACAATGGGTTGAAATTCGCAGAATTTCTGCCACCCTGATGGCGCGCAATTTAGCTTCGGAAAATCTATGATAAGAACAGATTCTTATATACATAAAAAAAAGGCATACTAGAATGTAATCAAAATTATTTCGTGTTTGTTTACAGACCCAGGGTCGTGAGTTCGAAACCTCGAAGTTCACCGCAAGCATTTTCAATTTTTTGCAATTTAAAAAAATGACTCACAATTTTAGGTTAATTATTTTGATTAGCTTATAAATATGTAAAAAAGGAACTAAAATATAAACAATTGTGTACGGCACTTGGATGAGAGACCGGTTGGTGGTGCGTCGATCTTTTAAAAAATGCTTGTTGATGATGCTTCACATTGTGGTATCCAATAGAAATATTATAAATTAAAAATAAAACTCAACACCAAATGGAAAAAAACAGGTCAAAAAAAATATTACAAAACAACTTTTCTAAATGTAATCCTGTAAAAATAACCAAATTGAAACATCTTTGCTACCACGTTGTGTCTGCTGCTTCAGATTACATACGTTGCGGTTTTGGAATTGGAGGAAATCAAATACTCAAATTATGACATCCAGACTTTATTGGTTCTTTAACGTGGCAGAATGTGTTACAGTACTTTCTAATTTTATCCTCGAAGCTGTCGACATCAATATACCATATTGTTGCCTTAATTTATAGCGAGGGTCGACTTCTCAAGGTTTTCCCTGAAAGTCACCCGTCCAAAGAACATCTGTGTAGCCGTTTGATTTCAGCTGGTCTTAATATCATCCTGAGATCCTCATTTCTCGTGGATGAGGAAAAAATGTGTAATTAAATTTTCGTGAAATAGACTATTGAAATTGGATAAATAAAAATAATACTTAAAACCCGAGCTTTTTGTGAATATTGTAATGACATTTCTTCATCAAGTAATGACGTACGTTGACAATTTATTGAGAGCGCTTGATATCTTCAGAACATGATTTCTAGATTAATATTTTTTTAAAGTGATCAATTTTTTTTTTAATGTTTAGAAGTTCATAACCCTACACAACATTTCATAAACATCCACTCAATCTACAGTATCTTCATGCTATACGAGATTTTTAAGTCACCCAATGAAATTAATCATAATTGTGAAAAATTAAACACCGGAAATGGCTAAAATCTGTGGAAATATTCCCCACCTCAGGTGTCTTCACTGATGATGGCACAATTTACTGACAGCACTGTGAACCGCTTCACTTTTCAATGTTAGTTTCGTCGACGTGGGGGTTCTCAGGATGATATCGGGAGAAATGAGTGTGTGCTAGTCAGATTGCCTTGAACTAGGCGACCAAATATAGTCTAGGTTTTAGCCTGCGACCTTGTATTTCGTACAGATGGCAACAACAAAAGTGAAATGTATTGGACGACGCGTCGTTGGAGGTCTCAACAGTATGGAAAAGCACAATCAGCCACATTTCTAAATAATGGTTCGCAATTGGAACTCAATAACTATTCGGTTACAACAACGTAAATGAACCGTCGTTATCATTTTTCAATATATGCATTGTAAGATACGTTTGGAATTATTTTTCAAAACTAGTTTCACTCATCGGCGGTCAGTACAAATGCGTGTTGTTTACTGCCACAAACGTTTAATTCCTATTATAACTTTTTTAATTCTTACGTGTTATCTTTTTCGAATACAAAATGTAAAGGTATTTTTTTATTCGCGTTGTACTCGAACTTGTTAGTTTCTGCCTTAGAAATCATTGCCCGATACGCATTACATAAAAAGGTACAGCGTCTTGAGTGGTTCTTAAATCGGCAAAATATTCAATCGCATAATTATTCCAAAAATAAAGATCAGTTTGAAAACTTATTTAATATTTTACAGGTTCGTATAATTGGGATGCGATGTAATAATTTTTGTAGACGTTTAAAATAAGCAATCTTGGAGAAAGGGAATTTGAAATGTAATTTTATTATACTGCTTATTTATGGATATGTAAAAATTTATGACGACTCAGTGAAATAGATATGTATAGATTGCCTAAATAATTTCAAGTCTCAATAAAAATCGAAGTGCAATCTAAGATAGATCGAGTGACATGTTTGTACGTTCTGGAAATGCTATGACGAAAATCGAACGATTAGATGGCCATTGAACACAATTTCAGAACAAACACCCGGACCTGATTGCGAGGAGCTTCTACAATGCGTAGTTTAAAGTTACGAAAAATATTTAATGTTAAAAATATTTCATTAATTCATCGCTATCAATCAAAACGATTGGACCAAATTCCAAATTTGTACATAACTTGAAAAACGAGACTTCAACAATTTCTGATGATAATCAAAATATGAGCAAGCACATAAAACATAAAACCATTGTGATTTTTAAAATACAAATTTGGGAGCTCAATTAAATTTTTATATTGTTACAATGATTATTTTAAAATAAATGTGAGATTATTGTTTTTGTTTAAATTCACTGCAGTGAGCTAAGGCACTATGGGAGGGGCACATAAATCATCAATGAAATTAAAATTTTAATTCCGTTCACTGTAGACACAGCACTATAATATTTTCTGTACCCCTCTTAGTGACTAGGCACTATGCTATTTTAAGAAAAATCAAATTACAATTATTTATTTATTACTATGCATTTGAATATTGTAGAAAATATTTTACAGACCTATAGAAGCGAATACTAAAACACATTGCGCTATATTTTTAGTACAAACGTATATTATTATTAATTTTAGTTGAGCGACGAAACATAGGCCAGCACCAGAACAAATTCTTTGTCGGAAACCCGTTGCATCATACACTCGTCTATTTGCTATGAATTCAATAGAAAGGATTTTAAAATATAGGACATATTTTTATTGGGCTCGAAAACGTACCCCCATAATGTACTTCAGACTCAATTTGGCTCTCAACAATATTATCCGGGAAATACAAAAATATTTCTTTAATATTCTGAGTCCAAAGATTATGGATCCATTATTATTCCAGTGAAATCATACACGGCATGTGGAAGCTGACGACACGTACATGTGCGTTTTAACAAAAACTCGTAAAATGTTTTTACGATTCTGAGTGAATATAAAGGTCACATTTGATTCCGTCTTATCAAAATAAATATGTTTATATTGTGGCTGTGATGATACTTATCAGCTGTGTTACAGAGAACTACTATTTTCTATAAAAAATGAGCATTTTCTTGACTAAGTGCCTAAGTGGCGTGTGCCGGGCGCGACCTTAGCAATTAGCTAGTAAATTAATAAAACGACAGTTTTTCGCTTATCAAATGTTTGCTTGTTGCGTGTCAGAAAATCTTCAAGAGTCTTTTCCGCGACCAAGTGCCGCGAAAATGTTTTAAGAGAAACAACAATTTTTCGTCCGCCTAATAAATTATTTCCGTTCCCCCTCCCTCCGAAAAAACCCCCAATAGTTAATTTATCAGATATTTACAAGGACTGGTATTATCAACAGAGGATGTTATGTAGACGGATGTGCGCTGGTTTTCCTGTTATTCAAGAGCTCATAACTTAATTTGCTAAATAATTAAAACTAAAAATCAATTCGATTTACAATGAGATTTTACGAGGCAGCGATGTTGGAGATTCTTGTTGAGAACACGAAAACATCGTTTGATATTAATGATTTAAGTCAAATGAACATCTCACGAATAATTCTGAATGACTTCAGCAATTTCTCTGTAAAAATTCATCCTTGTTCGCCGATTGGATAGTTGGACTGCAAAAATAAACTAGAAAACATGTACACTAATTGTTCTTAATATTTCTGCTGTACCTGTTATATATCGAAAAGCACAACTGCACACTAAAAATGGTATCTTAAAAATGACACATGTGTGGTCTTAATTTACGATGAAATGTCGTTTAAGACAATGACGGACTGCGGTTCGGCGGTCCCGGGTTCGATTCCCGGCGCGGGCTTTGGCTCGGGGTACTGGTGAAAATGTG
>JAQGBY010005070.1:0-15324 GCA_034698785.1 Mycogona germanica | reverse complement strand
TATAACTCGGCACCCTGTACGAAGCTCCGTGAACTCAGTCGAAGCCAAAGCCACTCGAGCTTGTCTGTCTGAACACTCTGGGCCTCCGAGTGCCGGAACAGTCGTGACGAGGGTCTTGATGCGGCCCAGACCTAATGGCGGATCCGGATTGGTCCCGTGCAGGATGAGTAATCTGCTGCCGAGGCCACGCCCTCCCCCCACCCCACCTTCGCTGGCGTCTTCGACGACCGACACGCGTCGGCAATGAATTAAGCAGAAAAGAAGTTCTTGCTCTCTCTTCTACGCAAACTGGAATTATCTTTACGAGGAAAGATGGAATCGATAGCCAGCGATGGGAAATGTCGCGGCGTGTCTCGAATTTCCCAAACTCTTTTTATAAGCGAGCTTTCGGAGACATCGCCTTCTTTGTTTTCCATCAATTGCAGACACGCAGGCTGGTGTCCCAGTTTATGGATACATATCGGATGCGGATGGTGGGCGGTTAGATACGGACGATGCGCCGGGCGGATGGTCTGTGATAAATCTTGAGTGTCACACAGAAACACTACCTCAACATTGGTTCCAAGATGACGAGGTCGTCGTTAAAGTCGGATGAGTATCTGAGTATTCATGACCTTTTAATTTCTAACACATTTCATACCAGGTATGGTGACCAAGATAGTCGATCGTAAACGATATTCGGTTCGAAATTTCCGTCTGAGATCAACTGATTTTAATGTTAACCAATTACCATGCTGCTATAGCATCAGATTGCTGGGCTAGGGCTAGGCAAAATTACCAGGTCGCCTCCTGGGGGGATTTTAGGGCGAACACGCTGGTGGACCTCTTTAACAAATATCTCAGAGACACCTTTGTCCTTAAACTGGTCGTTCGACCCCCGTCATAGAATCCACCCGGGGCTGCTTGTGTAATTGTAATTGTTTTTAAGGTCTGATCTTGAATTACAGCTATGGTGGAAATTATTTTCTAAAAAATCAATGTCTCGCATAAAGAGTTGGAAGTTGGTCGCGACTCGACGCGCACGAAAGCGGATGATGTCCGGTGCGGTCATGGGGATGTACGGATAATGAGTGTTGCGGAGACAGCGATCTGCCCCTAATGCACCGGAAAAAACGGTACTAGACCAAGTTGAAAGACGACGTGAGAAGAAAAAAAGTTATAAAAATCATAATTTGTGGTTCCGAACAAAAATAATGCCCTCTATTTTTAACTCCTCCTAATGCATTTACCGACGCCCAACCTCAAACCCCATTAAATATTTACTCAGGCCTAGGCAAAATGTTGTCAGCCAACTCCTAACTATAAAACTAATCCTAAGTTGAGTAACAAACGCAGCACTTAGGCAAGAGCATGCATGTTAAACTGAATATCACCCGCACAAAAAAAGCAAGCTCCGCCTTTCCACTCCCGAGACACAATTTCCAGCGGATCAACCGCAACGTCGTAAAGAATTGTCGACAGGATGTAAAGAATTTGTAGACGTAATAAGCACCTGGGTTTTCGCGTCGCACGCTTAATTATTATCGTCTGCCTATGAAAAGCGGCCATCATTTATTTAACCCCCATAAGACATGCACGCATTAGAATTTCATGGGCCGATTTTCCCGATGATTGATTAGGAGAAATAATTGCCACTAGCTAAATAATTTGTAGACACTTTTCACATAAGAAGCCGAAACCTCTAAGCATGTTATATTTGATATTTGAAGCGAACAGACTTTATTTTATTATAATTCTACGACGAATGAATGTTGTATCGCACAAGGAAATAAAATAACAAAACTACTACACCATTTTATTGCGTCTTTGCAATTATTTACATAGTCCGCTCATAATTCATCAACTACTTTACTCAAAGCAAACGAATTGCAGCTATTGGTGGCCTTATCGTACCAGAGAATCACTTGATTGATCTCGTCTGAAAATTTCTGAAGGTCTCGGTTGGGAATCGAACCCGCGATCATGCAAAAGTTCGACACACTATCCACGACACTCCTACTCCAGTGCTCCTTACGTTGGCGACAATTGAAATGTAATCTAACAAAAATGGCAAAATGTGCGCGTCCTAATTTTGTTTGTCGAATTGCTCAACTAGAATGTTCTAGTGGAATGTCTGACAGATGTTGGAGAGACAATCTGGTAGTACAACTGTTACGGCATCTTTAAAAACATCCGAGAGCATCTGAAATATCTGATGATTCCTGTCCTTCTCAATCCGGTTCCGAATCGTCGAACCAAACATTCCACGTTGGTTCCGTCGAGTCGAGAACGCAAAGTCAGCGCACTCTCGCGTTTCTATGCAAATTTATCAATACTGGAGGAGAATGGGGGGGGGGGGAGTGACTCGAATGCTGTCTGCAGCCGAAGGCCCGATAATCAATATCATACGCACGCGTGGATAGACCCAGGTTTTTATTGGACTTGTCACTCAATCATTTGTCGTTTCCAATGCTAGACATTCGAATCAGACACCAGTAAAACACGGTGGTGCGCAAACTACAATGAGACTTGCAAAATAATTGCACTGCTCTCGAGGATTGAGTTTTAATTTGATAGGCCAACTCTTTTATCAAACCGGTAAAAATTGATTTGCAATTAGAAGACAATAAGCCATCATCTGAAATAATCAATCTTCATGTAATCGTGTGAACTAACGGTTTCGTTTTCCTCCACCAAATGATCGCCTCTGTTTCAGAACGTGAATAAAGATTACATTTTTAGATCGGAGATGTCAGAACCACGTCAACTTCTGAAATAATAAGACGTTTCAATATTTAAACTCGAGCGTGAAGTGCGTCTGGATCCGCATTGAGCACTTGGAGTTTAATTTATTACATCCAAAAGCTGAATACAAAATAAGACATTTCTTCGATAGAATTCAAAATACTAGTCTTAAAGCTGTGTTTGAGTTCATACTTCAATTCTGGTTTAGTGAATAATAGCTGTTAATTTGGAAACAAAATTGCAAAAATAATGTTAAACGGGTTGATTCTCTTGAAGAGGCAACTCGAAATTGCTTAGTTATCTTTGAAGTGAAGATGAAATGGGAAAGTAAAAAAAAATCTTAAATTGAAGAAGCCACTTTCTAGTGTGAGGGTATCTTAACTGGGTCAATTGTCTTTATTTCGGTAGGCAAAGTGAGCTGTGCCACACATTGCCAATCCCCAACAATTGCAAATGAACTGGCAGAGTATTCTCCGGACGCTCGTTCAAATTATAGAGTCAATGAGTGAGCGTGACTCGTGTGGCAAACGAGCAGAACGCGCCCCTTGTTCCGCCCCCGCCACCACCATCACCACCACCATCACCACCACCACCATCAACTCCTGCAAGAAGAAGAAGAACGGAAGCGCCAAGTTGGGCAAACGCACGTCCAGGAAGCGTCATGCAGCGCCACCGCCACATGGCGCTGCAGTTCGGCGACACACACACACAGCGAGACAATCGCGCCACTTCCTGTCCCTCCTCTGATTAATTGTTCGAGCTTCTCTACCGAAACAACCACAAATGCTTTATTTTAATGAAGGGCACCCGCTAATTCGAATCGCTCGACAAATACAGGACCGACATTTTTTTAAGACATACTGTAACTCAAAGACATCGTCGGTCATGTGCACCACACCACGTAGATGGAGTTAACGAGACAAATAAATATTGAAATTATTGTTAAGATGTGCTAGAGTAGGGTTATCGATATCATCCTCGCAAATGGTGGTTCCCCGTCACATAACTTAGTCAGCGATAATAGGGTTTAATCTAAGGGGTAGCGCTCTCTCTAAACGTCCAACACAACCCACCTACCCCGCCCCACAATGTTAGACATCCTAATGTCGATTAGACGATGATTCCACTTAGCCAAAATCTATCTCTCCGTGCATGAGGATTGGCGTAATGGGAGAGGGTGGGGGCGGGGTTTCTGACGATCCATTGTTTATTGAACCATCAAAAATTCATGCGCTCGCTTCGTCGTGCAATTACAAATGGTCGACGTTGGCGGAAAATCCATTTTTGAAATTAAGAAGTAAACAAGGCGGGTAGAAAATTGTAGGCGAGCAGGACGACAAAGATTGAGGGTTTGCAAGAAAAAATTTGAAAAACTCTTTCATCTCTCCCTTGCCAAGTTTGAGGAACAATAACAGACGCTTAGAAGATTAGAATTCGATGGATATAAATTGTGGTCGTTCGCATGCACGAATCACATTTTTCTTTGCTTTGTACGTCCCGCCTTTTAAATCAATGCGTTTTTGTCACAGATAGTAAACAAAACTTAAGCCCCATTTACATTTTTGGCTTATCACGATTGTGCTCCACGTAAATTCTATTTTGTTTTGGTTTCACGAGAACATGAAATGATAGATTTTAAATGACGGCGCTAGAGTTTTAATCTTCTCTAATGTATTGCATAAATGATGCTTTCAGCGGCGTTTACACCGATGAAGACCGAAGATCTCTGGCCGCGGGAGACAGGAGCGTGCTCCGCTCCACTACGATCTTTTACATTTACACATATGTGGAGTGATGTAACATGTGTTCAATAGATGACGCGGCTGCACGCAAATTTAATGAAAATAGTTCTCAGTAGAGGCGCTGACGCTTAAACATTCGCGCCAAAAATGAGCGCTCTTCTTGTTGTGCCATTGACGCCCAGTCTATATCGAGAGCGGAGCGGAGCCGTGAGCGAGCGCACAGAAGGCGCTCAGTAAATGGATCTCATGTGAGGCTCCATTCAGAATGGGACTATTCGTGATGGGACTGGGAGCAACAAACGCTTCTCGAAGCTGCAACTTTTCAGTTCAACCTAAAAACAACATGAAGTTGCGATTTTTTTCTCCTATGCGACACTTTACCGATCACTTCTGGGACGACATCGAGCCAAGTTTAATTAAATTGGTTCTAAATTCATGTTCATGCAAATTGAGAGTTTGTCCCCCAAGAGTATGAAAAAGGACGTCCAGGCTAAATTCCGATACCCATTGGTGCATCGGATCCCCCCCCTACGCATACCAAATCACGCCCGACATCGGCTTTTGTGGATAAACTGCAGATTTCGCGAAGCGGGATCTCTGTTGACTCGCCATGTTGACATTGTGGCCCGGCGCAACAGCAGCGTCTTGAGAAAGAAAACCTATATACACGCTCGCTCGCGACCAGCCGGACTACGTAGTCTAGAGTGTATATACTCGCCCAATCCGCTCCTAATTAATGTAGTTTACGCTACGGAATACGTGGTACGTGGGCTCAGAGTCATGTCAAGTGCGGAATTCTCGTATGGACGTGTGACATTGATAAGAATCGCGCGTTGGGACATGGAATAAACAACATGCGCTCTTCTCGCGGTTAACGGGAAAAAATCGACATACGGCGTGACGTGGTTTTCGACTGCCAGTGTAGTACAGGGTGTTCTTGATAAAAAGGAATTGTCCAGGAATTACATAGGGACTGGATAGGGACTGCACTCGTTAATCTTGGAGCGTGGGCTCAATTCCCGACCGGGACCTCTTTTCTTAGACAATCTTCTAAGGGAACCTTCCTTCGGATTAGAACTTCGTGGGACCCGTGCCTGTATGATATCAGGCACACGTTAAGGATCCGTAACTGGATCTGAAGTCTAGGCTAGGCAATATTCCAAAATTGTCCTCGAGAGTGGTGGGCTCAGGTCGATGAGCTGATGGGCATCTTTAATAAAATCACTCAATAGGCACTGCGTTTGAATAAAGCCGATGATTGGCTAGTTAAAAATTTGATAATATTAAATGTGAATCTTTATTCAATTGTGAAACAAAATGAATGACCGTTTGGGATTTTGTGATGGATTTTGTGAACGGTGACTGTTATTCTAGAGCTCAGAAACGGCTTAAAACAGTGCCCAACCACCTCAATAAACTGATCTTAGGTGACCACTAGTCTGAGGAAATTAGTATACTGTGGAAAACATGTCTTATCGATTTAACAATTACCGATGCTTCAAAATGTATTTTCAATGACACAAGAATTTCTTTTCCAATTACTTCTATTTTTTAACTCGGTATTCCTGATCATCCGAAGGAAGTGTTCCGACTATAACTGAGTGATAGTTCCAATCGATGAAACACCCTGTACTACGTCGTTTTGCTTCTCCAGCGTGTGCCAATAGCGGAAAAGATTTACAGTCGTTATCAATGAATTGTATCTAAGCGTTTCCCGGTGTACAAAGTATTCCATGCGGCACAATAATTCAGACGATGCCGCATCGTTGCTGACCAGATTGCCTTCGGCCGTCTCCGCGAGAGTCCACGGATGGAGCAGCTCCATTACACGACCACCAAACAAGCGGAGGGGTCAGAAAAAGAATCCACCCATAAATCCAAGCGCCAAACGGAAAATCTGACCGTTCGCCACGGAACTTCGGCCTCGGCTTAGCAATATTGCCGAAATCAAAAAACAATTGGCTCGATTTGTGACGGCCTGAATAGATGCTACAGATGAAAAATGACTGTCATTGGGTAAACATCGACGTCCGGAGATGCGCTTCGGGATCTCGTTATGGGGAGGGTGGATGAAGTTTAACCCTTGCCTGAATTGTATCCTCAATATCTATCGATTCGAATGATATTTATTTAACCAGTTAGAGCCAGTTAGATTTGGTCGATATCCTTCAAACTGGAGGCAGTGCATTACATTTAATCCGACAGGTTTAAACCATAATGTCACTAACCGTAGTCGAAAAATTCAATCTTTGTGCCCAAACTAAAAATTGATAAATGGTAGTTACTGGATCCTTTTGTAAATTCAGTTATTTTTTAAAGCTGTGAGCGACTTTTAAAATAAAAATAATAATTTGAGGATGAAACCCTCTATTGGTTTCAGACAGACCAGTAAGACCAGTACCTCTGATTTTCAACAGAGTACGTCACATCGAAATGGTGTTTCTGTGTTTTCATTTAAAAAATAATTTCATTTTAAGTTTACTAATCTGAACAAAACTAAGATGGTGGAATTGCAGGAATACAATTTGAAACTCGGCAACGAAGATAGTTTAAACGTAAAATGTAACATATCTTCTCGAAGACAAATTAAGAAAATGAAAATGTCTTTGTGTTTCGCAAGTTTTCATTTTCTTAATTTATCTTTAAGAAGATATGTTAAATTATGCAATTATTTTGGTGCAATTACACCATATTAGTGAATACTACCATTGGCTACTCTCTACTTTCTTGGAATTAAACAAAACTAATTTCAGTATTTCCAAAATTTTAAGATGATTACTTTTGATTGAACTTATCCGAAATATAAATGTTTTTAAACGAATATTTCGCCGTTTATGCATGGATCTGAGGAGATACTATTTTGAGAATTACCCTCCTCGGACCACTTTAATTGGGCAACTTTTAGTGAACTTGTTAATGCAGAAACTTGCTGTGTGTCCAAAAACGAAATGACCCAAAATAAAAATCTCAAATATTGAGCGAATAGCTTATGCTTTTCACCCAAGGACGCTGTCAGAACCTCGCTTTCCAAATACCATAAATGTGAACAAGGAAAAAGGTCATATTGGTTTTTTATTGACTGGCTGAAAGTCTGGAATGAGGAAGGTTGCATAAAAAGAGTCATTTCTTCTTGCACATAACCTACTAAGGCTTTTTTTCTTCTTACTAATAAGTGGAATGAAGTAGTATTGGGATACTGTGACGACAATCGACTGGTAAGTTACCGAAAATGTATCCGATGTATGGATTTTTTCTGGCTGTCCTAGCTCATCCACATTCGGATTTCTCGCCGAGCCCTGCCTCAGTCCGGAGCTCCATAACAACCGCATGCAAGTCCAAACTCGAGTGTGTGGCGCCAGCTTGATTTCGCGTTTGGCTTTCGTCTCTCCAGGTTACACGTAGTACTGTAGTACGGTCGCGGGGAACGGCTGGAATCTCGTGAATGGAATAATGGATACTGAGCCTCGTGGAACGCACATCAAGCACTGGCATAACGAACACAACAGAGCTGCGCCGGTGGTGGTGGTGGTGGTGGCCGTGGTGGCGGCGGCAGAGGGTGGTGGAGCAGCAAAAATCGATGGAAAATACTGGCGAGGCACCAGCTCCAGTATACACTGTAGTGGACCATGTTAGGTCCTAGTGCCTCATACCACATCGTAACTTGATCAATTGATAAATTGGTTAAATTACATGGACGCTGGTTTTGCTAATAAATTAGTTAACTTAATGGACTGCACGCAAAATGTAGCTAATCGATCGCACATTGATGAGCAATGGACAGAATTTAAAAAACCACACGATCTATGATTTTTTAATTATGAATACAATTAATGCAACTATATACTCTGTATTATGTATTATTATTATTATATTATAAAAAATGGGGGTTGTGCCCGGAAAAGACCGGACGAAAAAGACGAACGAGAGTTGGCGATAACTCTTCTAATATAATAATAGTAAACTATTATTTAAAATGAAAAAAATAAACTAGAAAACCGTGGGAACTGGTGCTACATATAAGACGATGACGATTCACATCTAACAAATTTACCACATCCAATATATAATATTGGTTGTTTGCAACATAGGTTTGCAACATATTCAGTGAAGCTGCCGGCTCATGATGAAGCGTCGTCAACTAAACGTCAGAAATAAGACTGTATAGTTGATTAATACGTTCGATTCAATCTCCACATTGATCCATCGATCGTTCACAATCGAACATTTTCATTTCCATCAATGTTTTCTAAACATTTTTTTAAAACTTTCTTCTCTGGATGCCAGACGTGAACTTATCAAAAATTGAAACTCGTAGGTTCCTCCAAAGAATATTTGAAAAGATGCAACCTATTTCACCAGAGGATTAGTCGCGAAAGTGATAAATCGATATTTCCCCGAGCCAGTATCGGGAATAAGTTTGACTTCTCAGCGCAGAATTGTTCCCAAGCCATGAGAGACCAAAAATGCGCGTGTGTATCTTTCATACGAGCAAACGCAGAAATCGTCCGACGTAGGAGGAAAAAAATATATATAGGGGATAGAAAATTCGCTATAGAAAAGAAAAAAAATGTTTGGTTCTACCCCACGATGCCACATAGTTACCACCAGAACAGGGAGGATGAGGATTTCTCCTTGTCCTCTTCCTCCTCCTGACTTTCCCGTGCGTGTACAGCTCGTCTTCCCAACCGATAATCGAATCAAGCATCGGACCGCCACAAGCACTTGCAAGACACGCAAACCACATTTACACTGTGGAGGACGAAGTCGTATACGCGTCCATCTAACCTGGGAAGTTTTTCCCAGACGGTCGCTGGCGACGGTTTCGATGGATCTTGACTGAAAACCCTAAATTTGAATCGGTCGCTGTTGAAATGAACAGCGAAGACGTGGAAAATGTAATGAATGGTCGGTTGCAGAATTGATTTTGGGAGTGTTTGGAGCTGAGTGCTTAGAGTATTTAGTTAGTCAGAGGCGGGTCATGCTGAAATAACGGCAACTACTAAACTATACAGGGTTCAATAGAATGGAGTCCAAAATATACAGTATGGTATTACATCTTGGGGGAAATGTGGACCGATTATCTTGATACCTGTCATGGATGATTTTCAACATGCTGTTTTTTTAAAAACTCGACGAGTCCAGGGGGCGCTTCATTACTGCGTCTTTATATTTTAAGCGTTCTAAAATGGAGTTAATTTAGTAAAAAAGACCGAATCGTGATATAGTTTTAACGAACTAATCAGATATCACAAAGTGTCAGGTATTTTTAAAAAATGAATATTTCTTGTCTCGATTTTATTGGACCACACTGTATCTTCGAGATTTAGGACTCCGTCTTTTAATTTTAATAACCATTCTAAAAAGTTTAAAAAAAAGAAAATGGAGAGGAACCGATGGTAGTATTAACTAAAATGGTGGGAAATTGCAGGACTACAATTACAAACTCGGCAACGAAGAACTTAACATATCTTTTCGAAGATATATAAGAAAATGAAAATTTGCGAAGCGCAAAAGAGAAAACGTAAGAACTCACCCAAGACTTTCGTCATTACATAATAGTTTTTTTTAAATATAACAAAGAATTTCTTTGATAGGTAAAAAAATTCCTTGTTATATCTTTTTTAAATTATTGGGTGATGACGAAAGTTTTCGGTGAGTTCGTACGTTTTGTCTTTGTGTTTCGCAAATTTTCATCGTCTTAATTTATCTTCGAGAAGTGATGTTACATTTTACGTTTAAACTATCTTCGTTGCCAAGTTTCTAATTGTAGTCCTGCAATTCCCCACCATTTTAGTATTCTAAAAAGTATTGAAAACGTAAATTAAACTGGTTAGTTAAAATAGAGATGAAAGATGTTATAAAACTGTGCGAATAAAAACACATAATAATTGAAAATCTCGGTCGTTAGATTTGATTTGTGGGAGAACACAGCAGACTGGCAAAACATTTATTAAGAAAAACTAGTTCCAAACTACGACGTTTTAACCTATAAAAATATCGCTTGTCACGTTAAAATAAAAAATACATCGTCTCTCGTAACTTATCTTTTTAATGATCTCTGAGTTCCGAAAATTACTGGCCAGCTGGTTGGCCATAAAAGTAACAATATTCCACGCTCCCTTACCCTTCCTCCCGGCTTTTTTCTTCTGATTTTTTTTATCCCACCCCCTCCTCCTCCACCACCATCTCTTCCTTCATCGCCAAGTGAGCCTCAAAAGCCTGACGGCAATAACTCGGCGGCGTTGGCCCATATATCCCGAGCGCGCGCCATATACTATTGAATTTACAGCGCATTTGATATTGTTACACGCAAGTCGGGGGCTAGTCATACACACGAGAGATAGGAGAGCGAGAGAGAGAGAGAGAGAGCAGTATTTTTATCGCTAGTTAATTTGGACTTGAAATAACTTTGGGGGCGGGCGGGAGCGAACACTGGGCTCTCACTACAAATCGACCCCAGGGTGCGCATTTTGGTCTTTCTCAAAATATCAAAATCAACTTCGGAACAACTTCTGAGAAAATCAAGTTCTCAGCTGAGGATTTCTGAAACCTTATTTTCGTCATCACCAAGTTGATGATCAAATTCTGAATTTGACCGTAAATTCGTAAAATGACTATCGTCTGCATCGATAATATCGAGCTACTCGATTATGTCGATATTATGATCGATTCGGCGATTTGGGGCAATAACGAGGTTTTGTGCGGTCCTTTTTAAAAGCGCTTTTGTATAAAAACAACAATATTGCAATAAATGCTAGATACCATGATGCCATCTTGTGGAGTGTCAATTATAGTGAAATACAATTGGAAATACAATTTTAGTTCTATTTGTATAAATCTCATTGACTGGCAACACACAGTCGCAGACTCCGTCGTAATCCGTCAAAAGAGCTCCAATTATATGTAAATAAAAATAGTAGAATTGTGAGTTTTATGGATTATGATTAAGTTTAGTGAACGTCATTTTTTCAAATATTAGTCCAATTGTATTTCACTGAAACAGCTGAATCAACATTGTGCCTTTTTCGTGGGCGCAGTGATTCTCAAATACTGAAATTGGGGACTCGGAGGCGACCATAAATCGAAGTTGATTTCTCAACTTGATAGTTCAGTCAAACTCATGACGAAAATGCACTTTTCCCTCAAAACCATCGATTGAGTGGAATTGTGCGTATGAGCGGATGACGTAATTTGATGGCGAGAATCAAATTTGAAAGACCAAAATGTGACCCCAGCACCCGAATCGCCGGAAGAAGTGAGCCCGTGCCCCGAGTACGCGGTACACCGATGACGTCAGCGTGTTCGTCACGTTCACGTAGGTTTTTCGGATAGACGAGCTCACATAAATAAAAAAAATAAACGTCTGGTTTTTTCCTCGATGAGAGAGAAAAAAAAGACGTGATTCCGAGACAGCTATTCACAGTCTTATCTTCGACTAAAAACGAAGAAGAAAAACTGGGAGTGGGCGCGTTGTCGGGAATATTGATATGTTACAACTTTTCGCTCGCTGCTCCCGACAAAACGGAAATTAACCTGACAAGGTGCTAGCCCAATTGTTCGTTGTCTGTATTGGTGTGTGACGTGGGTTCATCCACCGGCGGTGGAACAATATAGCAGCAAAAAAGGAGGCTAATTGAAAAAGTGCGGGCGTCATGTCATATATAAACGAGCAAACAAACGGAAGCGTGAACCGGGTTTTTTTTTTGGTGACGAGGACCGGGACAGGAATGTCAATAGAGTCGTTCTCTATATTAATTGATAATATGAATATTAATTTTTAATTCGGCAAGGGCACTCTGACTGTGCCGGCGTTCACGCGTTCAACGAAAGCGATTCTCCCTAATTTGTTTTCCTCACTTCATTCCTCCTCATCGACTTCAAATAATTTCTGAAAATGGTCCGTCTAGCGCTTCAACGAAATTCAAATCGAATTTCTTCTGGATTTTGACTGAGTAGCTGCCAAAATAGTAAACATCAGTCAACAAAATCGATCTGATTTTAAAATTCGCCAAATGCTCTTGCACCAAAGAGAATTTTTAATTGCGAACAGAATCTCGTTGCATTTTTGAAACATGTTAAATTTTTAAAATCTTATTAAAAATAACAATTCAATTCAAATTTAGTTATCCAGGACGCAAATAACATTTTTTTTAATAATAAAATAAATAGTTAATTATCTTCTAAAAGTAGTTATTTAATCAAATCGTTCAAAATTTGTTCTCCGGAATTGAGAACAAAATAAAGAGAAATGTTATTAGCACTTCTTCATTTAGTTAAAATAGAGCATTCATGTGCCGTATTTCAAGCAGGGACTGTGCGAAATACGTATAATAAATCCAATAATACAAAGAATCAAGCGCCAAATGTTTAACTGGTTGAAGAGCTGTCTTTTTTTAAATAATAAACGACTTTTATTCAAGGATAATCGTCAAAGGTTCCGGTGATTTAACACCCCAACCTTCCGTCGAATGACATAAGCTGTCAGCTAAACTGATTAAAAGCGCCCCTTTCTGAAAATTGGACGCTGCACCGCATAGCACCGAAGCATTTAGTGATTGCGTCCGCTCGTAGCTGCCCATTGTATTGTTTTCGCAAAGGCTCAATAATTTCAAATCACAGTTCGAAAAAGAATCGTCACATCATTGAGATTCTCAGAGTCTGTGATCCAATCACTTCTTCTTAATCAAAGAAAACGAGATTTAAAATATTATATAAGGCAAATATGTATGATTTAATTTGTGTTTCACATTTTTATTTACAAAAAAGCTGGAGAAATTTTGCTTTCGGTGTTGTTTCAATATTTTTGATTTCAGAAATTTGTATTCTTGTTTGCAAATTTCCGAAAAAATTATTTCTTTGTTTTTACTTTTCTAGATTCGAAATTCCCACTTTGAAAACTGATTTTGTCTTTTATTCTCGTTCTCAATTTTCTCTTATTAAAACGCACCTAAAATTCGATTCATAACCTACCAATTTTTGGTTTCAACCTATTTACAAATTTTCAAACGTCTGGAAAAATCAGTTTCATTTTTATTTCAGTTCCAAGTTTTAAATGTCCATACTTTAATCTCATGAGAAATTTGCTTTTATTTTCCTATTCACAAATTTTCCCCCATCACAATTCTTGTTTACAAAATTTTGAAAGCCGCCCTAAAATTCCATTTCTTGGTCCCGCACACATTTGAATCAACGAATCCGCTTTAGTCGAGTGCTGTTTTCTCATCAAGTGAGTCGAGTATGAATGTTGGTTCCCTACCATTGTTTTACCACCGACTCTTTTAAGGGGTTTGGCGAGGAATGGGGGTGAGGAAACCCCGACACTCGTGTACGAACGAGATCGCACTGGAAGCGATTTGTTTTGAAAAGCCGGCCGGAATTTTGCTTGGCCACACACACACACATACACGGGAGAGAATTTAGCCCCTCCCCCCACGGTCCACCGAATACGAAATAACGTCTCTCAAAAGACCAGTTCATGCCTGAATCAATTATCCTCTAATCTCATTATGTGCTGCCGAGGGGAAAACGGTCTCGCCCGATTGTTGGTAGTTATTAATGCCCGACGAATAAAACTCTCGCGGCATCATACAGTACACACACAACAAGCTGTTTTGACTTGGCTGTGTGTTCGCCCGATCACAATAAACATTTTCATTAAGATTTTTGCTTTTGACGTCCATCACGCCAAATAACGAAAACCACCGGCGTCTAGAAACGCGCTGCGGAACATCGGTTAGTTCAATCCTGATGATCGTGGACGATGGCGACCGCCATCTTGAGCATCGACCCAAAATGTCCCTATTTCTTATCAGCTGAACCATAACTAGAAGCAGCTGGATAACTTTTCTGGCTTATTAGACTCCAACTACAGCCCACCGACCGCACCTCACACCAACCGCACGAACTTACCTAATCAGAAAGGAAGTCCCTAACATCAATGCTGGGGAAATTGTCCACTAGGAGTAGTGGCATGGGGTCACACCAAAATGGTTAAAGAGCTACTCCGTATTGAAAATCTGACTCGTGTTTCAACCCCAAAGTGGGTTGTCAGTGGAACAATCAGAGTCTATTAAAATAAGGCAAACCCATCTTTGTCTCCAACAGGGATTTTTAACCCCGCCATAGTCTCTCGAGGCTGGAGGTAAATATTGTAATTGGCGCTCCAATCCAGAACCTAAGAGCCCACTCTGATCACACATCCATTTATATTCCCAGACAGGGAACTCTCATTTCTTGAGCGATCTATTCACAAAGTATTGCAGGACAGGTGTCACCAGAGATGGAATGACTCCTTGTCTCTCAATTTTTCAACAGATCAACCGCACCGTCCACAATTCTGATCGACGGAATCTTGCACAATACAGTCTTTTGTCCGCGCGGCTAATACACCAGTAGACACGGTAAACACAAATTATTGAGAAGTGTTTTCGGCTCTAAAGACAATTTTCGCCAGTTAGAAGAATCGTCCACCCGTCCCCGTTACATGCGGACTAATGCCGGTACTGCGACTGCGCAAAAGACGGTGGTGGCTTCACGATGGAGACGCAATTGTTTCACGCAAAACTCGGGGGCCCGTGCTCATTAATTAAGCAACTGTTCGTAATAATTTAGGCGAAGCGCTTGGTGGGCCCCGCCGTGAACCCGATGGTGCCTCGCGTCGGCTGTAACTCACGGGAACGCGGCAGCGAGAAAGAGCGACGCACCCCCACTACCACCACCACCACCTACCGAGAGAGAGTCACATTCACGCTAGCTATATACATGGGACATTCATTAACTTAACCCGCGGTCGTCCTTCTCGTCCTATGGACACCAACCGCTTCTTTTTCAAGTTTAAAACCAAACCAGTTGGAAACAT
>JAQGBY010005069.1:0-15324 GCA_034698785.1 Mycogona germanica | reverse complement strand
AGAGGTCTCGGTCGGGAATCGAACCCGCAATCTCGGGAATAACAGCTCGACACGCTAACCATTACACCACCGAGACCGAGATAAATGTCAATGGGAGATAGGAGACAAATCCCGCCTATCCCCATGGAGGGATCCTCATATACAGACTTAAAATAGGTGACCTACTTAAAATAAAGACATGCGTACCATATACATGTAACAGCTATCGACCTTTAAAAAAACTCGCTGGTGGATTATCAACAAAATACATGATAGGGATGAACGGAATGCTGGACGCAAATACATGTCCAAAAGATAGCCCTGTAAAACCGAACAATTTGAAACTGTTATACACAATAATTTGATTATTCACAAATCGAAGTCCCATGGATATTTTGAGAGACTAGCGGTGGCCTAATAGAAAAACGCCCCTGCAAATGACTAATGGTCCTTGGACACACCCTTGCTTGAATGCTCGAGTTCCATTTGAGATCCGCACCATGTGGGGTTCTTAAAGGAAATTGTAATGGTTAAACGGTTTGCTCGGATTGACAAAACAGAAATTTAGTCAAACGTATATGGTCAGTGGATCACGGACATGCAAACAGCACTGGGATGAGAAAATTGTCTGTACGGTTCCTACTAGAAGACAAGGAAACACTAGCATGGAGTGGAGCAGAATCTCTAACACAAGTCTGTTAAAATAAGACAACCATTGCAATCCATGCCCTCAACTGGTCTTTTGACCCCATCCCAGGTCGCTCCAGTGTTGCTTGCTAAAATATTAACTACACTATTCTTTGCCTTAAGCAGTTTCCGATTGGTTCAAGTTCACGGCGTTTGGTAGAACCGCGCTTATTTGCTCAAAGTGCACATTGCATGCACAAGTAGTCCACTCTCACTAGTACAGGGGCCCTATAAGGGCTAGACGCCACAAGGACACGTATGACAATAGCATGTGACTCCAATGACCTAACAGACCCGACTTGAACTAGCCTAGGCCAATGGGCGTTAATCGCCGGTTAACCCAGTGCCTATAATTTTTTTAGATTTAGAATAAAAAACCTCTTCGGCCAGAAGGCCAGCAAAGTTGTAACTCAACAGCAAACGGGTACACCAAGTTATTCAAATAATACTTACTACCAACATATGAATGCGAAACGAAAAATAAGAAAGTACACCGATTCAATTTCACATAACCACATGTGAAATCCACACAACCAAAATGTCCATAAAGATAGGCCGAAAATGAATAATAACGAAAGCAGAGGCGCGGAGCGCAAGCAGCTGCACTCAAGAAACATGTTAGCCATTCCACACAAAACATTTATAATTTATCATAAGGTAAATTAAAAACAATTTCAAAAGAAAACCATAATAAAATATATTAAATATATATGTGCAATATATCTTAAAGATGCTGTAACAAGTATTTAATATTTATAAATTAAATTTAATTCATGATTCAAGAACTACATTCTCAAGTGGAAGACTACACACATTTCATTAATAAAATAGCCTGAATCCGCTAGGATCGGAATAGTCGTTTTAGATTATTAAAAACAAACACTATCCAAAAAACTACACCCATCAACCAAGGCACCTAAACCGGTGCTCACCAGCTCAAAGCGCAAAACAAGCAACATCACGGCAGATGAGCACATCGATGAGATTAGAAACATCTAAATTTACTTTATGATTAAAACCTGATTGGTACACGTTGATGTGCAATGCAGGATTTAGCGAAAACCTTGCAAAAATCGAAATAGCACCAAATAGTTCATTGGTCAAAATTTCAACGGTGATTAGCAGCGTCATCTAGCGGATGAAAACTAAAACGTCCATCGTTCCATGGCGATTATCACATGCAATTTTTGCAAATTCTAATAGAAATAACAAATAATAATCTAATCTTTCGTAAAAAAAACGTTAACCTATTTCAGTACACAATCGCTAACAACAACAAAATCCATTCAAAAAGACACAATTTGAGACGAAAAGACAAAAACAAGATGCGAAACTTTGGGAGATAAAGTTTTTTGCGCATGCGTAGTGCCATTAATGGAAAATTATTGGCCATTCACACAAGCCGTATACATCTGGATTACTGCTTAGTTCGTTATAATGCAGCTTGCCGCTGCCAAATTCATGTCGGAACCGAATATTTAAGATAAAGACGCACCCAATCTCATCATATTTCGGATTGAATTATCTCATGTGAACCTACAGCTTTAAAATGGCGGGCGTTCCTGTTTTGCCAGGATTCAACGGCATCGACATTACAAAATAATTATTTACAATTTCGGACTGAACGATGAAACGGGGATCGACTAGCTGAGTGAATATTGTGAGTATGCTGCAACTAGTGATGCCAAATATGTGTTAACCTCATAAATCTTAGTTGATCAATGGTCGAACAGAAATTCATTGGTTGCGAATTGGCTCCATAGGGTTAGTTCTAAACGCAGATATCGTCATTAGAAATTCAGAAGTTCTTCGAGTAGTGGGCGCGTTAAGCTATTACGGTACAGCGTTACGGTTGGCGCAGGCAAAGACGCCGGGGTCATTGATCAGAATGTACGCGCCAAATTCTCGAATGTCTTCTAAAGTGCCTTGTGAAATTAACAGTAAGCCTAAAACGGACACCGGATATGATTTTATCTTCCACTTTAAATGGACGTCGTAACGAGAGGTTGGAGTAACTTTCTCTTTACATCCTCGACAAGACTATATCGATCGCAATTTAAAGACGTTTGGTTCCGGGACCTCGAGACTGGGTTGTTTCCAAAACTGGTAGGGTTATTGCACTTTGGGGAGAAGCAAAGCAACAAAGCAAATCGTGGCCAAAAATGGTAGGAAATGTAGGCCTAGGAGGGAGGCCTGTGCTCTCGTAAACGCGCAGGGGTCAACTGCGGTTATTTCAGCTTTCCCAACTTGGAGGGCTCGAGTAATTCCAAATTCTGTGATACTGTGCAGGTGGGTCAGGAATTCACTAGGTCATTGACAAACTGATCATCTTGTGATTCGGATAGCCTTGGCGTTGCCTGGGTCTTGCGTCAATGGGGAAATCTGTACAGAACCAACAGTTACAGCAACCTAAACCGGTTCATCGGTATTGGAATTTGCCACCTGACATTTCTTGAGTAAGCAATCTAGTACGATTCAACAGCGTGTAAATAGTAACTTCTGTACGAACTATAGTAAATGTACGTAATTTGAAATCGTAAGTAAAAACTATAACGTGTGCACACAGAACATGTCCTGCGCCTTTGCTTTGAATTTTTTATGTGATTAGTAAAACCTGGGTGAAGTTGGGTGGTTGTGGCATCATGCTGTTCACTTGGAGACGTCTGAAGTCTAGTCATTCAATGAATTGGCAAAGGCTGACTTGAGTCATCTTTTGATATGGTAGATTTGGTGATTACATTCGCATCGAGTGTGACGTGACTGTTTTAAAATTTGGGGTTTCTGCAATTTGAGCACATTCAAGGGCAATAATGCAGGGCACTCGCACATGCACAAACTGGGTGGTTTAGAGATATACTTCCCGATTTGTGCACATGTGCAGTCTGCTCTTTCTCAACCATCGAGAGGCAGAGGCTGTGCAGTTTTTCCACAGATACGTCATCGAATCTCATGCCCTGCGAATGAAACTTAATGCATAATGTAGGGCATGTATTGCGCTCTGTATTCAATTCATAGTTTGGGTCTTTGCCAATTTACAGCACATTTGAAGTAACGTACTATCAAATCCATTTACCCAGGAAGACAGTTTTTATTCGAGACTTAAACAAGATGAGTTAGCAAATTAGAGATAATTGCGAGTATAATTTTTCCCATGCATGTACAAATACAACGTAGTGTATGAACAAAGGTAAAATGGCAAATTGATTAAATAAAGGTTCCAGGAAAGCGCTGGAGTCCGTACATGTAAACAAACAAACATCAAAAACTATAATTTAAAATTACATTTTTCATACAGTTATGTTGTATAAGCTTGACATACATTTTGTGCATTAACCTATATTTTAAAATATATAGCTGTATATGCTAAACAGTATCATAGTACCATATATTTTTCAGTGAAGTATTTTATACAGTTCAGGCTGTTACTCAAGCATTCATTGAAGTGAATAATTAAAATGTTAATACTGCACAATATACTTCAGAATACAGAGTACAATGCATGTCGCTTCTCGACTGATGAAACATGTCATCGTTCGGTATATATGTGGTTTGTACGTCAGCTTTACAAGTAAGCCAAATTAAGGGCGGTATGAGTTTGGGCTGTTTTTCCGGAGAGATCTCGCTTAGGTACGAGAACATGTAAGGAGAATCCCGTGCAAACAGCAGCTACCCTTATCTGCGAATTCCATCTGCAAATAGGTTCACTCGTTCTCGTTGTAGGCAATTTTGTGTTTGATCAGGCCATTGACGGTTTCTCGACATTGAGTATGTGGGCATCGTTTGTGTCATTCTGTCGCTTGATAACGTTTCACTTGATATTGGGTTGTTTTGGTATGAGGTTCTGTTTCGCTATGGCATTCGATAACCGAACTTCGATTTGTAATCGTATTTGAATGGTTGTAGATACACATGTAATGAAATTCATTTATCCATGTAGACTTGAACCTGATGTCTCCTTGTAGTGTCAATGCAACATTAGCTCATTAAGGTTCCGAAGTAACAAATTCTGGTTTTATAGGATTGGTGTTCACTATTCACTGTCAAAGTATCTTATATCTGTAGTTTCTTATGTCTATAGAAGAATTGCACTAATGGTAAAATTCTCATTAATACTGCTATCTCAAGTGTAGCATTCAGTGTAAGCCTAATTTTCATGTGTGAGTGTGACTGTTCCAATTTGTTTTTCAGGTTTATCCATTCCGTTAAAGATGTCGTCCCGCATGAGCATGAAGACGTACAGCCGGCAGAAGGTGTGCCAATCCAGCATCCAGTTCGACCAGCTACTCAACGACAAGAGCAACAAGCCATCGGCCGCCAAGTCGAAAGGCACTCTACATCGATGGGGCATGACGTCCTTTACCTCCATGCGCAACGTCTCGCAACTCAACGGTCGCAAGGACACGGCTGAAGGCGAAAGTGGCGGTAGCGGGGGCGGCACGCCGGCCTCCTCCTCTGTCAGCCGTCTGCTCTCCAAGCGGCGACGCACCAACCAACCGCCCGCCGCCGCAGCCTCGGAGACGTCTGACGACCCGTTCAGTTTCGAAGCCGAAGCCGACGCCACCTTGGCGGCTTCCGCGGCCCGCAGCTCGCCCCAGCCCAATAGCGCGCTTAGCGGTCGCTATCCGCCCTCCGAGGCTGCAGCGCGTAGTAACAAATTTTTTAAGAGCGGGGCTCGCCCGTCTGCCTTTCGCGCGGCCCGCCCCCACCTGGCCGACGGTGATATGATTGTCGAGGCGGTCGAGCTTCCGATCCACTGCTATGACGCTGCTGATCTCATCAACCTCAGCATGCAACCGGTGGAGTTGATAAAGTCGCAGCAACATCAGCAGCACGCGACGCACCACCTCCACCAGCAGCCACAGCAACAACAGCCTCAGCCGTTGCCCGTGGTGCAGGACGCCTTTTCCATGTTATTGTCATCTACTGGCGTAACCGGCGACTACGATACTATGTACGGTAACCTGGGCAGCATCAAGCAGCCCGGCTCGTCCACCGCGGCCGCGAACCTGAACCTGTACTCCAACTATGGCGCGGCTGTGTCACAATCAACCTACGCCGGCTATGGTGCAGCCACAGGCAGCATCTTTACCAGTGCCGGTGGCGGCTTGAGCCACGCTTATGGGCTGGACGCTAGTTACGATCAGGCCAAGTTGGCTGTCTATGGCAGCGTGCAGGTGCCAAAACTGATCTTGATATTATCTTTATTTATGAGATTGATTATCGACATTCTACTAGCTGTTAACAATCCACCTTTCCATTCCTTTTTCGCCATGTAGGTGCCAATCGCCACTACCGCAACCGGGACCCACGGTCAACAGCACCACCAACACCAGGTAACGTTTGACTCGGAGGGCGCCGCTGAAATGTTGTACACGCCCGACAGCAGCCGTATCCGAATGAAGGAGGAGCAACAGCAGCTGTTCCTTGTGGATCACGGCCTGGCATTGGATGTGGCACCGCCAGCTGCAAAAGCACCACCGCAGGCCACCATCGAGTCGCTGTATGCAGAGCAGCTGGCACACAGCGGACTATCGTCGCCTGTCAAGGGCCAAGTGTCCACGGTGTCCTACAGCGATCGAGTCAGTCTGGGATTGGCGGTCAAAAATGAGGAGATCATGTACAATGAGCGTCTGAATTTGACCCACCACAAGGCAGCCGAAGAGTTGGACTATGGCCAGAGTTCGCCATCCAATGAGCGGTTGGGGTTCGCCCACAAGTCGGCCGAGCATCACAGTTCGACCGAACGGTTCAAATCAGTCAAGGAGGAAGTCCCCTCCTATGGCGAGCGCGTCGGTGGACTGGGTCTGGCGCACAAGCCCGGCGAATCTGCCTTCGTCCAACGGCTGGCGCTAAACATGACTCCGAAGGGCGGTACGCATCCTGTCTACATTGACGCCACCGTGGACCTGTCGGTGAAGGCACCCCACGATCACCCAACTGCCTACGGCGATCACCTAGCGCTGGAGCTGGCTAGTAAGACCAACCTGACCTACTGCCCGCAGGAGGTCACCCTGGACCTGACCTCGCCAAACAAATCAACTGACCGCCTGGCCCAGGCCACTGCTGCCGTCTACGGATTGGCGGCTGGTGCCGTCGAGAACGTGCGCGTGGACCCAGAGACTGATGAGAACGCCTTCCGAAAGTCTTACAACATCTCTGAAATGGCACACGGATGTGGTGACAGCAAGCAGCACCAGCCTGATTTCGGTGAGCAGTTGGCCTACGAGTTGGCCGGTAAGGTTGTCGACGTAGCCCACTATAGCAATCGGTCGCTGAGTGGCGTGACCGTCAAACCCGCCGACCAGGTGGACTCCTTCGCCACCTACGAGCGGGACACGACACACGCCCAGCTGTTACTGGATGCTGGTCGCCCACGCTTGGCGCCAACCTATCACCAGACGGCCGACGGCCAGCAACTAGAGTCGCCTGATGTGGCCAATGACGACTCACGATCGCCCGTACCTGATCACTACCAGTCCCCCATTGGGCATGGCGAGTCGCCTCACCACTACCAGTCGACAATTGCCGGACAATATGTGACTGGTGTCGTCCAAGAGCAAGAGGAGGAGGTGCCTCCGCCGCAAGTTGATTCTTCGGAAACCAAGGAGCCGTATCCGGCGTCTGATATTGCCCACTACCCACCGGCCCACTATCGATCGCCAGGTGTCGGCCGTTCCGACATGCCGGAAGACGGAGGACGATCCGAGCAACTGAACTTAAAATCGCAGGACCCGGATCTCCGTGAGACGTTCGAGCCGGATACCGCTGGACAAGCGCCGGTCAGTCCGGTCCGGTCGGATCATTTGGAAGAGGCGTCGTGTCCACCTGGACCAGATGTCGTTCAGCCTACCGTGCCGGTGGCCACTGATCAGCAGGAGTCAGAGGCGGGCAAGAGCAGCGAGTACAGGGTTGGCAGCAGTGGTGAGGAGGACTATGACGAGAACTCATGCGATTCGGTGCAACGATCGAGCGCCTCCGTGAGTTCGGGTGCTCCGCTGGACAAGGAAGAGGAGGAAGAGGAAGTGGACTCGTGTGAGGAGGTGGAGCCGCCCTCTGAAATGGGCCCCAAGGTTGTGCCGCCCAAGAAGAGCTATACGATGAACCAAAGCCGGATGAAGGCCTCACACCACGCCAGCAGCCTGCTTCGCCAGCGGCGGATTTTCAACAGTCCAAAGAAGGTTGGTTTGGAGGTTTTGGTATTGTCTGTAGCTTGACCATTTCATTGATCTTTGATCTGGCGCTGAATGGGGTTTCGAAAACTGAGCAGCTAGTTGAAAAGGTGAATCCAGAGAACCCGCAAGCGTTTAATTTTTAAATTATTTGTTTAAAAACACGCAATGTATGTGCAGGATTTTTCGGACTATATCCTATGTTTTTGAGGCTGCCGATAACATGGACTGATTGAAGTGAGAATTTTGATAATTCTTGACTTCATCCTCATTCAACTGTTACAATCTTGTAGCCAATTTAAAAAAATTGTTCATTTTTGATTTCTTATAAAGTTCAAGATTTGGATAGGTGGGAAAGAACTTGATGAAATTTTAATTGATTTCATTTTTGGATACTTTCTTGTTGGACATAATCAGGAACAGGACATATTTGCAATCAGACATTGTTGATCTTCCATTCTATAAATATGCCATAGTGAGTCATTTGTCGTTAAATTCTGTTTAATGATGGATCAACGGGACAAAATAAATTGCATGTGTCAAGTGCTTTTTGACCGGCGATTTTCATATCCAACGATTCACTACAGGATTTTTTATGTTGCGATTCATTTTAGTGAATCATTATTCATCATATGAAGAAAGAAAAAGATATGATGTTATGGAACGTATTTTTGTGTCGTAGTAATTTATATGACGTTGATTTCAGATTGACCGAAAATCTTTGTACAAACATAGACCCTGGCAGGTAGAGGAGGAATCTGTCGACGACAAGGAAACTGTAAGTCATTTACATTTCGATCATTAAAGATGAGATTTCGAATTGTATCATTGATACACCTGGACCAAAAAGCATTATGAAAGCGCTTTAATTTTTCCTCATCGACATGCATGTGCAGCCATCTACCAGCAGTAGTCAGCCGACGTTGGCCGACGAGTTCGACGACATGGATGACGAGGTGTCGGCCCAGAGACCTACGTTGACTCGGGTGACGACTTGGCCGACGCGATTGGGTGACGAGGCGGTGACCTCGGTCAGATGTCCAAAAAAGTTCAGAGAGGTGAGCCTTATGAGTCTTATGTTTTTCTTATGTTTTTTCAAATAAATCTAGTGATGTGGATGACATGTTGCAGGTTTTTTAACTCTAAAATTTTGCTTTTTGTATTGCCATTTTACACATTATTTTATTATATTCTGTCAAAAGTGTTATTTTATCATTGCTGTCCCATTTTTTCTAGCTTTATGCGGTAGTCAAGAACGTGAAGCAGGCTCACCAGTGTCACGAATCTGGTGAGACTCAAGAGTTCAATGACGACATTGAGTACCTTTTGGATGGTGTTCAAGGCACCAACAGCGTGGGAACGCGATGTTTGAGGTAGCTTTCAATTACTGATTTGATACGATCGTTATGTTTTAAATCCTATCCAATTCCTAGCGAATAATGACCAAATTTAACTTATTTCTTTTACAGTATACTGAGTTTGGCTAGTAAATGCATGGCGCCGTCTTTTCGAATGCATCTACGTGCTCACGGATCGTTAACCAAAGTGTTTAGTGCCTTACAAGATGCTCCCAAGGACGCGGTAAGTTGTATTACATCTGTAGTAAAACAATTTGTAATTCATAAAATATAGTTCTTAATGGAGCTAAGAAAAACTCGCATATTCATTGCGTAAGGTAATATGTGGAAATTGATTATTTATAGCCTCATTCACCTCGATGTTAGACTTGTCGGGTAAATGGTACATTATTTCTCGTAATTAGGTCGTCCTGGGTACATACCCTGGACGACCTAGTTGGCAACCTGCACGATGAGTCGGACAATCGTTTTGCTAGAACCCTGCCCTGCAATCTTCAAAAACTAGTGAGAGCCAACATCACCGACATCAGCACTACATGTCATTCCCTAGCAAACGTAGTGGCTTATTAATTTAACATTATTTTTTAAATTCCTAACTTGAACAACTAGTGTAGAAACATTTGGACGATTTTTAAACTTGTTGCCAATGTCTTGTACTTCTCGCGTAGTGTTGAGAGTGTCCAGTTCCTGTTACATGTAAAAGACAAGACAATTTTCAAAAACTATCCAGATCTCATACAACCTACTCATTAAATCTGAATTTTCCCCCAGAATTTGTCCCTGTGCACTGCCACCGTGATGTTCATACTGAGCCAGGACCGACTGAACATGGACCTGGATCGGACCAGCCTGGAGTTGATGCTGCAGCTGCTGGAGACTGAGTCGAGTGTGTCGATGACTACCATTAGCACCACCAACGGTCACAACCGTGAGTACGACAAGAACAAGGAGAAAGTGCGTGAACTGTGTCAGGAGCAGCAGAAGAAGGGATACGCCAAGCTACTGGATCTGGACAACATTACGGTGAGAATGCATCTATTTGAGTAGACAAGAGTTATTAAAAAGTTCATGTTTTTGTTGCTGGAAGCTCATACTAGTATATGAACCAAATATAACTGGAACATTTGTTTAACGCATTGAACTAGCCCGGCGTGTTAGCCATGGAGACGCTTCTAAGTTTGACATCCAGGAGGGCTGGCGAGTGGTTCAAAGAGGAGCTCCGAGAATTGGGAGGCCTCGATCATCTGGTCAATACAGGTGCGTTTTATTTTAGGAATTTTTTACCCTTGCCGTTTATCGCATGTGTCGCCACCAATTTGACTGACAATGCTCTTAATAAAATTTATTAGTTGGAGAATGTGGACAATGCCTTCCTGTAGTAGTCGTACAACTTCGGGAGTTTGCTCTCGATAAATTACGGAAATTGGACAGATGTCTCAGGGTGCTTGAAAATGTGAGTAAACAATTTTTTATTTTCTTATTATTTTTTAGTAAGCCAAATAATTATTCATAGATAATGAAACCGTCATGAATTAATCTCATTCGCCTTTATATTTCGTTTAAGTGACATCAAAAATAATTATCGCTATAAAAATGTTACTCTTATTTTGGCTATTTATGGACTTTTGGAAGGAGAGAAATTAAAAATGTTTAATTTCATTTGAATAATATGAAAAATAAGGTATACATTTCTGGGAATTCCTGAGATATTTTCGTTTAGATTAGCAATTTAAAAATAAAATAACAAAATCACCATTTGGAGGTGAAGTCTTTCAAGGACATTGGGGATTTCTAGGTGGGCGAAAACGTTACAAGGAGAAGGTGATTGATTTACCTACATATGAAATGCCAGTATCTTTAATAGTGAAAGAATGTATTAGACTGAAGAACCTATTAAGCGGTTTTACACAGTTACAACCTTTTCAAGCTTGTGGAGTCTCTAGTCCTTGTGCTAATATTAGATTGCTTCCATATATCTTTCATTACAGGTAACCTATATGAATTCACAGAATCAAGCATATCTGATAACATGCCAAAACTCTACTCTTATTCACTACTGTTCCAGGTCCGTAATAATACATAATTTCATTTTTTATAAAAAAAATAACTGAAATTAGCTCGTGCTAGCGTCCTTGTGGGCAATAATTCGTCCATGTAAAAATGAATTAAAACTAGGCTTGCAGCCAAATACGTTAGTAAGCAATCAGCCAAAAAATTTAAGTTCAAAAACGGTTTTAATACGTACTTATATTCCGTCAAACGAGAGGTGTCGATTTGTGTGGAATTGAGTGTTTGCTAAGATGGTAATTTTACTCAAAAATATATTGCATATCGAATATTTACAATAAGTGATGTTGGATGATTAGTTCTTGTTTCAATGTTCGTTCAGAGCACTACAATTGTGCGAGAGCTGTCTGAAAGTTTATCCCAACCCGGATATCAACGATCGGGAGAGCCCCAGCTGGATCCTGTTCAACTGTTTGCTATCCGTGCTAAAAGTACTGTTGAATTTGACCAACGACAATCGTGAGTTCTAGTTGCATTATTTTTAGTTGAGATTCGAACTCTGTGTATGTTGAGTGGAACGCGTGGTTGTTTAATTTTCTTGATTGTGCTTGTGATGCCACTCTAGCTCGAGGCAGTGCAGCCCTAGGGGAGCAGGATGGTCTGATGATTGCAGCACTGTCGTGTGTTCTGTATGTGCCGTCCCACTGTGAGACAGAACAGAGATTCGACATTCTCGTCCTGGTAAGCAACTTACCATCGATATTTGTTATGGTAATGTAAACTGGGTGCATGTGCTCGGAGGAATGGTGTAGGGGCCATGAGTCTGGAAAATAGAGCTATACATGAATGAAAGTACAATGAAAGTACATGAAAGTACAAGTATGTGGCAAACGCACTGGGAAATTGGGAACGTGGACGTAACATATTCGAAATTTTGCATGTACCGTTTAAATTTAAATTTGAATTCAATTTCAATTGGGATTTTTCAGTCTCTCGGTCTTCTCATCAATTTGGTGGAGCACTGTGATGTTAACCGTCACAAACTCTTGTATACGGAACTCCCGTTGACCCAGTCTTCCTCTCATCATCGTCGCCATGCGGACACCATCAGCGCGCCAAAAGCTCTTGTTAATGTAAGTTCACATTTTATTGATATTGTTCTAGATTTATTTGCGACACTTGTCATGCCACAGGGTGAGGCCGTAGATCAGATATGGTCAAAATCCGTTATAGGCGATCGATATATGGTATTCGGTTTTCTCTTGTGACTTTTTCCCCCTCACCCAGTGCTGGGTACAAGATCAGCTTTAGTGCTTTTCACTACCGTGAATTTTAAGAAAAAAATTGTAATCGTTTCGAAATATTGTAATAAATTATTTTGTTGTGCTTGTGCCAGCGCGGCACATTAAAATGGACGATATTTGGTAAACTTAGAGCAACTACAATACACACAAGAAATACGAGTTTTCATCGTGTGATGCAGCGTCTAATTGTGTTGCTTTGAATCCCTGAAATAAATGGGGTGAAGATAAAGAGCATTGAGAGAGAACGATTGTCTTCCATTTTGCCAAATTAGTCTCCCATATTATAATATGTCGTTATTGCACACCAGCTGTTCTCGGAGCACGAGGAGGCAGCCCGCCTAGAGGAGACCAAGACTGACAACCTACTGGACGGCAAGGGCGAGGACGACGGTGACCCGAGCAAACCGCAGCAGAAGGGCAAGGACGATGCCGCCGCTGGTACAAGTTCGTCAACCGGCATTCAACATGATGACATTGAGGAGACACTCCAGAAAGGTTGGTGGCATTGTCGCTTTAATGAATCTGCTCAATTGAAAGTTATACGATAGTGTGCAAATCGAAACAGGTGGCGTGCCTGACCTGTTCTGTAAAAGCAATATGGCATAATTAAAAATGTAATTTTCACTTGTAGCACTTCAGAAAGCCGGAAAGAACATGGAGAACAGCATGATTGCCGCGTACATCGCTCTGCTCCTAGGCTGCCTCATCCAAGAGAATAGAGTACGTTTGATTTCATTTGTCATCTTACTGAGCCACATGATTGAGGGACTCCGTTCGCTTACCCTTTTGCTTATTTTATAGGACAGTGCCGCCAGAATAAGAGACCACCTGCCACAGAAGGACTTCGGTGGAATGGTGCAAATGTTGAAGAAATACCTCAACTTTATGAACTTGACGGTGAGTTATGTTCTATCTGTACTCATTAGCTCGATCACTGGGCTCCCAAGCCCCAATAGGAGCGTCTACCTCGATAGTGATCCGAATCCTATTCAGAACATATCTAGCGCGGTGGTCAGTAGCCATTCTGAGTGCGTTCAATTGATCTTGTAGCTGTTGAGAATGACTAGGTTCCAGTAACGCTATGCTAGTTTACTGTCGTTTGGATATTTATAAATATAGCGTTTCGAGTTATTCTCGATAACAATCTTGTTTGTATCATAATCACTCACAAATTGCTGGCGACTAATCTGTCATCATGAAATGATGTACACAAAATCAATAAATTTGAAGCGTATCTTTTGTGACTTACATCAACGTGTGCCTTGAATCTGGTTCTTTAGGCTGACAGATTAGTTCGCGAATGTGCACTTTGGTAATGCGAGTTTTATTGGCGTCAAACCCCCACACATAGTACTTGTCTGAACGCAGTGAATTTACTAAACTTGTCATTCTTGTGTGTGTGTAGAATCTTGTCGGGAGCAAAGGCATGAAGTCTATACAACGGGTAATCGACATATTGGAAAACACCTAATTCGCCCGCGCCGGAGCAGATACATGGGAGGAACTGTCGTATGTTCGGCTGTCGTAAGTTGGCCGTCTGCTCGCGTTGGAGCCCCCGTCTCCGCCCGTTTGTCAGGGTACGCGCGACCGAGTGGTGTGGTTGGTCGGGACAAGGCGGCACCATCGAACAGTTGCTATCTACCAAGATCTGGCATGGCGGCTTTTTCCGAGCGAGCAGTGCAGCGGCGAGAATACAAAAAAAACACCTGCCTAGTACTTGTACGCGAGTCTGGTGGCTTATTGACCCAAGATGAAAAGACTGCGAGCAAAATGATGCCCATTGGTGGGGAAGCTAGTTGACGGGTGAAACTTGTTGTATACAGTGTTAAGCACAAGGGAAAGAGTCTTTTCGAATGTCATAGTGGATTTTTCTAACCAATTGAAATGCTGTTTTGCACACGTCAAACAAGTGGCATGCAACAAATACAAATTTTGGCAACCGAGTGCTCAAATCATTTTTGAGCTAATTTGTTATGCGGGCCTACCAGCGATTTTTCCTCAAACTTGTCTAAAATAAAACTGGCAAATTTCACCTGAGAAAATTCATTCGCGTGTTCTGAAATGCCTAGGTGAGTTTCCAAACTAGAATGTGTGCAAAATTTCGTTTCATATGGCTGGATTCTTTGATTGCGACCATAAACTTGGTGCTTTTGTGCGAGAACGGTATTTTATTTTGTATAGAGATTTTTTATTTATAAGCTTGTATCTTGTGTATTTGTAAGCAGTCAGTCAGTCGCTGAACTTTGAACGAATTCCGGTATTTTCAACCCTAGAGGCTCATCTCTACGCCCACACTTATCCGATACCCCGCAATTATACACACGATGCCATTTATTTTTCACCTGACAAATTCATAACCCTGACCGATCATTTGGGGGGAGGGGGATTTAATTATTGATTGTGAAAGAATGTCTAGGTAATTGGTTTATATGAATTGTATAATAATTTGAGTTTGGTGAATATGAGATCTACACATGATGGCTTGTGTCTAATTTTATTGTGAACGATTTCGTTTTTGCTCGATGCTTGACTACTCGCAATTGATTAAAAATATCTAGCACAATTTGGTTCATCCGCTCTTTATTTCTTGAAAACCTTTGGAGACACGAAAATATTTTTGGCATTTTTGTTGAATGGTTCACATTTTAACGAGTTGATTACCACATAATTTCCAGTTTATATTAAGTGCATTAGAATTATATAAGGAAAAAATAAAAAGGCTTCATAATCTGAGACGGCAGACTAGTTTCTGGCAATGAAAATAAAATCCTTCAATTGCCACTTGTACCAGATGCTAAGTATGAGACGGGTGACTGGTGC
>JAQGBY010005068.1:0-15325 GCA_034698785.1 Mycogona germanica | reverse complement strand
CTGAATTTCACCAAACGAGAGCGACAATGTCTCAAACGTATTAATATATCTCGTTTCCCTATAATTTAAGACAATTCAAAGTCTTAAATTGAAATCTCTCAAGAATGAGAGCGAAAAAAAGTCTCATTTTTGAGACTTTCTCTTTGGATAATCTTAAAAAATATATAAATTGTCTTAAACGACATTTCATCGTAAATTGAGACCACACATGTCTCATTTTTAAGATATCATTTTAAAGTGTGCATGGTAAGGAAAAGAGGTCTCGAAACGACGTCGCACAATGCGGAGAACAGATCCGACAAGTGCTGCCTACTATTTACGGGCGAGTACAGCTCTACAATATCGTTGCAAACGGACAGAGTGCATATTACATAGAGAAGATTCTTTTGAGTTTAAAAGCTAATCGATCCCCTGCGATACACACCAAAACGCTTCTGAATTCTTGACGGCATGCAGCAGAATTCATACAAAGTTTATCCGAGTTTCATCGAATCACGAAGTACTTTATTCCACTCCACTATCCCACGAAAATTGCAGAGAAAATCTCTCCTTATTCCGACTATCCGGATGATGGCGCTGACGGTCGACACACTAACAAACAAGATGGGCACTTCGTTCTTCGGATATGTATGCACAGCCACGGAAGTCGCCGCTATTTATTCCTTTTCTCCATTTCCATCTCTACCCACCCCACTTTACCACCACCATCTTCGCCGCCTCACAGAGGCGCATTCGATGATGCTAAAGAAACAGCGCACATTGCAAGCTGGACCAGGCGGGCTGTCAGGGGCCGGGAGGATGCGTGCAGGGTTCCATCGTAATATCGAGGGCAGATGCGGGAGAACGGCTTGATTTGGTGAGAGGAGCAATGCCTAACACACGGCCACAGAGTGTCCAGTTCAGAAAGAGGTCTCAGGAGGTTCCATCGAAATGGCGAGTCACACAAGACTGGGACGAAGGCCGTAAAAATGCAGCGGCGGTGGGGGAGGGGGGGGGGATAGAAGCGGGCAATATCCGCCATCCAAATATACATTTTCTCCCAAAAAACAAACACAGCGCTGCGGCGGGCCGCGCCGTCGGGACGCCATTAGCCCTGCCACTGCGCCATCGTGCAACGAAAGGGAGGTAGGGGAGGGGAAGGGGGGGGGGCGACGACGCGAGTTATGGAATTCGCAACGCTGTCGGACGCGTGGACAATGGCCGAAGGGCGGATTGGCGCCGCCGAGCGGATAGAAGTTCTACTTATTAACAGTGTTTTATTTTAGTTCTAATTTTGATACTCTTCCGGCAGCAACTTTGCCAGAAGGCGCCGCTACGCGACAAATCTTTTCCCCCAGGTAGTCGCACAAAATCGAACGCAGCGCAAACTGCAGCAAACGATTACCTGCTTCTTTGGATAATTTATACTAAAACAACCATTAGTTATTTCTAAATAGGTTAATTATTATTAGTACTTAGTGTACTGCAAAGATTGGAGCATCCGCCAAATGGAATCTCTACTGGCTTAAATCGTGAAACCAGTAGTCTGTCAAGCAATCTTATAATATCCAATTTCGAAAAAGATTTATTCCCCAATCAACTGTAGTCAACCGCACTACAGGCGTTATGTGGCCCTCATGGTGCTTAAGCACTATGCGAGGGGATTTCAACCCACACTAATTTTTAGAATAACGAATTAATGTAATCCTACTTCTACATGATAACAAAAGGTTTTCGAATTTCCATTTCTTAAAAAGTGTAATCGCATGGAGAAAAAGTCACCTGGTAGCAAGTCTATGTGGCATTCGCCGACTTGAAAACTGATGTTCATGTAATTATAGCCCCAACTACGAGTATTTCATAAAAATTCGACAAAGAATGTGTTTTACGTTCCGGTCACGGCGGGGCGCCACCGTTGGTCTTGGTTGAACTGAAGGCACATGCAACAGCAGCAACAACATCGAAGGCTGGCGTTGGAAGAAGAAAGAAAAAGCAAACTCCCAAGAAGAACGCCAGCGTAGAAGTTTTCTAAGAAATGGGTCTGTGCAACTCAAAAACTTTGCTTTTTAGAATAAAAATCGCATTTCTCGCCGTTCCGTTCTCCTCTCGGTGGGTGCGCCAGAATATGGGGTGTTTGAGGGAGTGGACTAGTGAAAAGGAGGTTTTTTTACCCACTGTGAATAACAAACTATGGACAAGGGGCGGGGGTAGGGGGTCGAAACGAGCAGCGACGACCGTCTATATATATATATATATATATATACATATAGCGAAAATTTAATGAGGAAAAATGAATAAACAGTTGGACAAGACCCGAGCATGCCGAATCGGAAAAGCAGTTTTTTTAAAGAAAAATCCGGGAGACGAGCGAGATACGGGATACAGCTGGGATAAACGGGAGGGAAGTTCGAAATGGGATGTTGGGGAAGTGCAGGAAAGTTGTACCAACCACCACACTGGTCCAATGAATTGAACCGAACGTACGACCCGTCGTGGCGCAGTTGGTTCATGATGGACTGCGGTTCGGCGGTCCCGGGTTCGATTCCCGGCGCGGGCTTTGGCTCGGGGTACTGGTGAAAATGTGCCTCTCACATAGGGCCTAAGCTCTGAGAGGGGTACAGAATCTTCCTGTTGTGATCAGTCACTTCAGTGAATTTAAAAAAAAAAAATAAGAAAAAAGTACTTAGTTGAACAAGAGCAAAACGATTTGTACGATTTGGTTTTGGCCTACTTATTTACATTTATAAAAAATGCCGAGCCAATTGACTACCAATTGGTATATCAATTAGAACTACCGAATTAACCAGGAGTACGGATCAGGGCTAAATAAACAACAACGCCACCAAAGCGTCACCAATATCATGGTATATCAGATTTTAAAAACTAGTTCAAAATATGAAGACACAAGCAGCCTTTCGAATTCAAAAACAAAGTTCAGTTGATAAAAAAAATTCGTGCAAGAGACGTGGGCGAAACGGACCAATGACGGACGTCGGCGCGATACCGAACGAACCAATGGTGCAGGCCGACGTGATACTGAACGGCCCCCGAGTGCCTAATACCAAATTCAGAGTGAAATGGTTTTCGGCTGCCAGGCAAATAAAGAGAACGACGAGCCCTGTCATAATATCCTGGAGCCCATAAAACAGCGGACATTGTAAAATATCAGGTTCGTTTTCCATCACCGCCGCGACGAGGAGACCTCGCTCCCACCCCCACCACCACCTCCCACCCCCAACACAAGAAGCAATGTGTCTCTTTTACCCCCATTTTCACCATTCGTTCCCCACCATTTTCATTTTCATCATCTATTTCGGTTGTGAGGCGAGCGCATCTGGCAGCATGTTCGGCCAAAAGGCGGCAACCCTTCGACGAATCTAGGAAGATCCCCAATTGACTGAATTATTTCTGGAACCTATTTTTAATATTTTGGAAAATATTTTTCAGGAAAACTAGCAGCCATTACAAACATACGTTTTCTTTTACATCAGTCATTTCCGATGACAATTCATCAATTTTTTCATTTACGAACTCAATATTTATTTCCCAAATCACAACTACTCAAAATAAAAATTTAAAATTCAAGAAAAAAAATCCAAACGCAATCTTATGTTGATGGAATGAATGGAATGGGAGAAATCTTGAGAACGATAAATTGAATTGACATTGTGACAAAAACTATAATTTCGTGTACGTTTGGTAAGACGTTCAGAACGAAATTTCAATAAAAATTAAGTTAAAGCAAATTATTTGTATTGATTGATCAAGTCCTTAGTGCAACTTGAGTAATAAGGTCACATTCCCCAAAATATATTATGATACAGATCCATTTTTCTTGCATATACGTATTTTTGGCTGGGTGAGCGCCTACCAGTGTCTTCCCCTCCACCACGCTCCCTGTCACATCTATCCACTCTAAGCGCCGTTGTAAGGGTCTCTAAGGGATCGAACTCACTTTTCTTCGATCCGTAGGCATGGTAGGCCGGCCAATCGGTGTCGAGCAGGTTTGATCCAAGTTTGCCAAACAGGTTCTGGCGTACATAAGCGCACTAAACGTCTCACCAAAATAAAATTGTTTTAGGCAAACACGGAACCATTCCACATGTATTCCGAAATATGCAGTGTGGAATGGCTAGACACCGCATTTGGCGTGCCCCTATACACGTATATTGAATCCAGAGGGCGCACATCCCAAGCATATGCAGTAACTACCCTCCACCTCCATCCCAACCACCAACCACCACCGCCGCTATGCATCAAGGTAAAAAGGAAAATGATGTCAGAGACGTAAGACGTTATTCTCGTTTCGTTGCCTCGACACAAAATATTGCCTTTTATATGCGCGAAAATGGAAAAATATGTGGGCCGGCGAGGTAAAGGGGGAGAGAAGGCGGCAGCAAGATGGCGCACGCCTTTTCGCGCGAGTCGCTTTACATACAGGGGTAACCGGATGCCGACTGGAAATGGTCCCATTTAACCGGGAAACTAAATTAGCAAACGTGAAAATTCAAATTTCACGATCTTTGTTTTTATTCGCTCCTTTCGTACGTCTGCCGCGTGACTGGCAGTCAGCACTATTGCCACCCATGGATTTAGGTAAGGATGTTGAGAGAACAACAGGACTTTTCTTTGAGGGAGCAATATTCAGGTCGAACAGCTCAGGGAAGCAGCCGGTACTTTAGTTGATCGACCATGCAGGATACTAATACTTATCGAAGCTGTCAACCCTCGGTAAAATTAACAAGAGCAATTCATGAAATTCTCAATGAACATTTACTAAATAAGCAATATCAATTCGAAAATATTAATGAGGGATTTAGTTAGGACGTCTGAATGATATATATCTGAAATGGGGGCCTTCATTCGGCATGTCCCGAATTCACCACTTCAGATCGAAAATATTAATTATAAATAAAAAACAATCCTCAAACATTGACGATATTTTAACGTTAGTGTCATGATTTTGAAATAGATTAAATATTCTGAAATTTACTTAGAGAATTGGGGAAAATAATGTTCAAATTCGGAATTGGAATTACCAAGATGTCGTTTTCAAGATTCATGGCTGAAGTACTCTACCTACTTATTCGCAATGAAATTGCAAGTCTGCTAACAAGTATCGATTAAACAAATCGAATGAATGACAAATTGCTTCCAAAAAGCCTAGAACTCAAAGGATCAAAAAAATATGGAAGTGGACAAAAATAATGCTGGACCAAGTGGAAATTACTTAAAGTTACCTAACTTCCGATCGAAGTTAGAATATCCCGCTTTCTTGCCATCGTTTTCCCCCACCACTTTCTGCAGATGCGTCTTCTACTGGGTGAAGACACAGACGAAGTGGGAGAATCTTTCAACCCACTCCCCCCCTCACCTCCCCATCTAAGCAATCGCCCCACATACACATCTACTCCCTTTTTCCGCTTCATTTTCCACTCGGGTTTGTCGCAGTTAACTTCCAGGCGAACTACATTTTCCCAGCTGTGTTTCCACCCAATCTAGTTCTATTGCTTTAAATTTAAACAGAATCTTTGTGTCGGTCTCTTTTTTCCCATTCCCCATCGCGTGCCTCCTCCACCCACCACCCCCAACCGATCTTTATCGATAAAGAAGAAGAAAATCCATTCTTCCTCATTCCATTCGCTCCATACTCCGTAGACCATGAGCCTCACTGCCTTGGATCCGGCCGCGTTCTCAAAATGGTGCTCCCACCTGTCAACTCCGCGCCGGCGAACAACCTGTAAAGGCGCGTCCACTGCAGTCCGAAACAAGTATATAAAAAAATCGGAGAATTATCAAATCACTGCTTCATCATTTCATGCACTGAGTTACGAGTTCCATTGTAGGCTATGTAACAAATTGAAATTTGCATCCGACGACTTCTACTTCCGACTCTCTGGAGCACATGAACGAAAAGATGGCATAAAAAACGGAAAAGAAACCAGTCATGCAGTCCTACCTTCCTGGTACAACATCCTCGGCGTTTACCTATAATAACACCACTGTTTGAAAAATACCATCGTAAAAATATGCAACTAATCCGGTTTGTTATTTCGTTTATTTCATGGGGTAAAAGTCATAATTCTTGGCGTAGTGCTTGTTCTCAGGTGGATATATATTTCTGCGGGCGAACTCCGCCAAGGTACAACATTTTCTTTTCCCGTCTCTTTTAAATTGCTGCGTGCAGACTTTCGCTTTAGTCGGTGGAAAGAGGTGGGCGGGGCCCGCCTGCGGCATTCTGATTAAATTAGAGCTGTCATCTGCACCGGCGATCCACACCCCTCCCAAACGAATACCCCACCGCCGCTCTCCATTTTACCACACACACCCCCGATTTTAAAGAAACGGAAATCACTGATACGCGGTCACTAGAGTCTAGGCAGATGCATTTTCTCTTTGGGTCATTCCGATAATCGAGACGGGAACGAAATCGCAAGGGCGGGTGGGTGGTGTATCAACTTGTTTTTCTTCTCGGCTGCTCAAAAAGTCCGGATATCGAAGGACGTTTTTCGTGGGCCGAATTAGCATCGGCGTTTCCTTAGTTTCCAATGCTTGTTTCTCAGGAGCTGTTGATCCTGGAATCATCGATTGCGCGCAACCAGGCATAGCTTCGGTGTGTGTAATGATTGTCAACAGTTTTCGAGCTTGCAAAGGCGAGTCAGAAAAATATCAAAGGGTTCAAAGTAATAGCGTCAATTCCACTCCAACTTAGCCAATTGAGTGTCTGAAGAAACGTAGTATCTTATACATTAGCACGAAAATCAAAAACAATGTTAATAAAAGTATTTCAATTTCCTTTAAATCACGGCCTTTGTCGCCCAGCTTGGCGTTTTGAGGGCACAACTTAGGAGGTCTGCAAATCGGTATCGAATAAATGAGAGTGCCCACCCAGGGAATCGAACCCTAGATAATCGCAGTTCAAGTCAGTTCCTCAATCAACTAGTGCCATGTTGTGAAAAATAGCCGTAATGTTGAATAAATACACATTACATTTGCGACTATTTTCAATTTTGCAGAACGTCCCTGGTACTCGGACCTAAGAATTTTTACGACAACATTCGTTTTCCCTGATGCCATCTCCACTTTTATTGAGTTGCACGCCAGAAAGAGTTTCACATCTCATCGGTCCGCGTGAGTGTCGAATTTGAGAGTAGTGAGATTTCCGTCGCCCCTTAACACTGCCCCTTTCACCTCCACCCCTCTTAAATTTCGACCTATTTTTTTGGCGGGCTATTTACTATCGTACGTAATTCTATTTCTCCTCCTTTCCTTTGTTTTTTAGTTTCTACCGCGTACTATCTCGACCCCACCCTTTTTTATTCAAACAGATCATCGGGGGAGAAATCCCACAGAAAAATCTGCCACGAGGATTAAATCCATGAACTTATTGGGATTTCCCCCATTACCCATCGAGAAGTAGGACAGTTATTCAAACTTTTAAATACTTTAATATATAAAGTCTTCAATACATCAAATTACATATTCCCGAGAACAGAGTTGCCGCCTTTTCCCTTTAAAAAAAAGTTTATTTGAACGCTTTACTAAAGATAAATTAGTTTTTATTATTGACTCCAAGCTGCTGCCAAAAAGTAGTTAGTTTAATTTCTACAAATTCGGTGAGACAAAATCGAAATAAGCTATTACATATCAGCTGACGTTTTTCACTAAAAATATCTTAAGTCACATTTTCCAATAAATTTGCTCCGTCTCAGAGACAGAGGTGACCCAGCCCATTACAATCTCGTATAGGGGTTCTGCCTCTTGACAAAATACCCACGCGCCTTTCGAAATACATGGACTCCCCCTCCTCCGAACCGATCGACCATTAGCTATGGCATGGGTATGTATGGTCTCTCTGAAACGCATTAAGTACTTATTCATCTATTTTTTTTCAGCCTTGACACGCACCCCACCAGAGAGATATGCCGCGACCTCATAAATAGGAATGTGGGCAAAATCGAAATGGGACAAATTGAACGGAAAGCTCAATCGCCATTCATTTCATTCAGTGGAAACGCCCACCGTCCCTCAACACACCCCCAATTGCGGTCAAGAGAGGTTTCAAATTAAATTTAAATTACGCAATCATTGAGACCGAAGGGGCCAGAGATAAGAGCCGCCGGTCAACGAGCACAAAAAGGTCGAACCTTTTTTCCCCCCTTCTTCTACCTCGCAAAAAATAATAGTGGACTGAATTTTATGGGATGTGATCTGTTGAATTTATCTAACGGCTGGGTTCAAAGCCAGCGTTAAACGATCGTGAAAAATGTGCTTCTCCCCAATCGTATTTGTTAAAATGGTCGATTTTTAACCGATAATTCAATTCGTAACTGAACACTCAATTTGTATGCACACCAACAACATGTATATTCTTATATTGTGAGAAAAAATCATAATTCGGATATTTTATCACCCAAATAAACTAATTTGTATGTTAGAAGGAGGAAAAAAGGTTAATATTAATTTGTGTATCCAATCTACAAAATTTATTAATCTTCAACCGGAAACGGATACAACATGACACAAGTTTATGTTGTCTCAACTCGAATACAAATTTCTGAAAACTATTCTTGATCAGTTGTTTGTTACTATTGTACATAATCCGTAGATTGAGTAGACGCAGGGACATATTCCTGTCTGCAGCCGGGAACCCCCGGACGTCCGCCTAAAATGGCAGCCGCAAAAACAACAAAAAAGGGGTGGATAGAAAAAAAGAGAACGCGCGCTACGAAATGAACTTCATAAAACGAATGTTCGCTGCGAAATGAACTTCATTGATGCACATTAAATTTGAAATTTTATCGCCCGAAAAACGGCGCCCCCGAAACAACCGGCAAGCGACGGAAGCAGCGACGGAGAGCCCCCCGCGAGAGCTTCCGCGAAACGATATAGACATTTTCGTCCCGCGGCGCATTAAGGGGGGCCAGCACCAAACGAAAGACGGAGAAAGTCCAAGCTGAAGAGGAGAGGATTCTCTCTTCCCCACGGAAGACCATCCAAGACACAATTCTCAGAAAACGAATCAACAGACCTTCTTAATTTTTTATGAACAGCAACACTCCATAATTTTCAGGATTCTTTTTACGAGTAGCTTGCAAGTTTGTTTTCTTATGTTAAGTGAATCGATTAACTCTTAGTAGATTGAGATTGCCCCTCTGGTACTTCCACATCACTTATAATCCCGGAATCGAGAGCCCGGCACCGGTAGTCGAACCCGGAACAGTCGGTACCACAAGTTCGCAACCTTAACTAATTTTAATTGATCTATGGAATTACGCAAGGCTACTGGGAAGGAGTTATTCATGCCCTCTGGAGGCATTCCTAAGAATCAGTTAGATCGTTGCAATTATGTTAGACCAATGATCGACCAACCAATAGTCCACAATGCTTCCAGATTGATATTTAGCGACAACCCGAAGCCAAATGACGAAATGTGCCGCCATCTAGTGATAACGCGCAGCCCCCACATACGTCATACGAATTTCTATTTAAACCTTTCCTCTGTTTTAGGGTGGCGCCCTCTGGTGAACGAGTCTATTGAGAACCGACTTTATGTCTCGCTCTTGAAGTCGAAACTAGTTGGCTTATTTTCAATCAAACTGTTACGATGACGATCAAAACGAAAGAGTCGACGACTACAGAGAAAGCTGGCCTGTGTGTGCGTGTGTGTGAGAGAGAGAGCGATGGAGTGAGAGAACTCAAGATTTTTTTAATCTTTCAATTAAAATGCGAAGGAGAGACTGTCACGACGATGGAAGACGACAACGACCGATCAAAGTAAAAAGGGTTTCATCTTCAAGACTGTACCCCTCCTGAGACAATCAACCCAAACCACGACTTTCTCATAACATGGGGGTTTCAGGGTTCAGACGCAGCTGCAACAGGATCCATTCGTGCTGAACGACCTTTCACGTATGGTTTTAAATATCTAAATCCTTAACAATTAAAGCAATTATTGAAACCTGAAATTGCTACTCTCTGCCGAACGGCAGTTGGCTCACTTCAGAGCATTGAATTTGCAAGTACAGCGACTTTTAACACACACATTTTTAAATTTTTTTTCTCAAACAGGTTTTTATTCCACATTGCATTTAAATGTTTCAGTGAACATGGTTTCATCTATTAGAACATACACGCATTTGAACACGAAAAATTCGCATCTGCACCAGGCCCGAGGAAGTTAGTCGGGCAAATTCAACGGCGCTGTAGAAAAAGGAAATGGGTGTTGTAATGGCGGCCACGGGTGGAGGTGGGGAAAATTTGGAATGGGAGGAAATTTATTCGTAGGTGGTTATGACTTGGAGACCGCATTTGTAAAACGCTAAAAATTAGACTTCAACAAAATTTGGAGCGTTTTTACAGTTTACTTTATTCAAATGATCAATTTTTTATAATCTTAAAAACTTCAAATTTGGCCAAAATTAATTTTTCCAAACGAGTCAAACTATCTGAAGATAAAAAAAATATTTCATCGAAATAAAATCACTGAACTAAAAAAAAAATTAAGCCTAAAGTCAACCGGAAATTTGCGGACCCAATTATGTGGAGCTTTCTCCTGGTGGATGGGGCAAGAAAATATATTAGCTATGATCGCCCCTTGTGCGTAACAGCTGTTAGTGCTCTCTGGTGGTGTTCCAGAGAATCAATTGGTTCATTGCAGTCATGATCGTTGATGACTCGTGATAAATTGTAGCGTCCATAGCACACACCAAGCATACCGCTGGGTTAGGCGGACGTTGCCTCAGGAATTTTTTTTTAAAAAGACCTAAACATCTGGTCCGTACCCAAGTATAGCTGAGACATTGAGAAGACGTTCTTGCCTCGGCATCACGGCGTGATCGGCGACAATGAGCGAATCATTGGAACCAAATCACCGCCAACTAGTAATGGGCGAAAGGGTTCATCAGTTCCGAATTGAGTTTGGCAAATATGTCGGCGGAACTTCCAAATGATTGGCTAGAAGAACTCGTTCACCACCAAAGTACATAAAAACGCGCAGAAGTAGGTCGGGCAGAAACTCGGGCGGGTCGTCAAACAGCAATCAACCCTACTCACTTGTTCACCCCCAAAGATCTTTTATTGCGCGATTACACACACTCACGAATACCGTTCTAAGAATATTTTCAAACTACATTTGCTTCACGTACACTATATGTTCTTTGAAAAAAAATTGTTTCCCAATATTACCAAATATCGGTAGTCTCAATTCGATAAATTTTTTAATCGTAAAATACGGGGTGAATAAATTGTTATAAACGAATTTTGAAATGACACAAATGAATTTAGCTGAAATTAACTATAATTGATTACTGATTGATAACGAGACCCTAAATGCAAATAGTACACAGGAGGACAGCATGATTATGGCAATGCTGGTGACGCTTCAGACATACTTGATCATTTCTTGCTTGACTATCGTGATAGTAGCGCAACCACTTCTGTATTGAGCACAGATGGTCGTTTATTATTGTACTGTAGTTTTATCCTTAATAAGCTACAATGCAATTGGCAATAACTAAATCACAGGCGTTATGATACAAAGTATCTGTATTCTGTATTCAGAAAACGAGCGAATATTATAAATATTGCATTAAAGCAGCTTTTACGCTGTCCACAGAAGATGGCCCACGGAGTGCTCATTCATTAGAAGAAACACACGCCCTCAGGAGCAGAGCTCACGGACAGAGTGGTGCCACCTGGTGCGCGAAAACTGAAACCATGGGGCAGGCCCGGGAAGACACCATCATGGACGTCTCATTACGGCAAGCACCACAAATCTAGTTGGGGCTATAAACAATTGACTAAAAACCAAATAAAAAAATATCTGTACGAAACGATACAAAGCTGCCGATCAAGTCTACTTCGTTTAGAATATTGGTACAAACGAAGAAATAGTATTAATAAAATGTTGTCATTTTTTTAAATTTCATATCACTACAGTCGTTTTTGTACCCCTCTTGGTGCTTAGGCACTATGCGAGGGGCATTCCGATAACAGAATCCGCCAATTTATAATTTAAAGGCGGTTCTGTGTTAGATTTAAATATTTTAAAAAAATTAAGCTTAGCCTAAACCGTGTTTGGGGCCAGTAAAAAAATTGGGTGTAATTCGGGGCTCCGAAACTGAATCGACCAAAACAAATTTTATAACGAAACACTACGTCTTATTTCTAGTCGACTGGGATAACTCACTTAAATATATCATGAGGGATGTTGGGCGTGCGAATTCGCAGACGATTAAATACTAAATCCCCCTTTCCGCTCCAAACATCAGTTGGGTAAGACGACTCATCAGACCCCCCCCCCCCTCCCCTCTTCAATCGCCCTCCAACCCCCGCCAAGAAAGATCTTTACAGAACACACATCCCCCTTTCACGGTCCATTACAGACACAGTGTATTCGAAATCATTAGCCTAAAGATAACGAACCGAATTTGCCATGCCAGTTTTTGTGTCGTGTCGGGTAGGAGCAGCCATCCACCATCACCACCACCACCACCGCCGCCGCCCTTCGCACAGTTCAGCAAATTCACCTTCGGCTTGCATGGATGCGTATCCCCGAGATAGTGAATGTGCGTGTGTGTGTGTGTCGTGTTGGATGACATTTTAATTTCGCCAAGCGAGCGCCAAACGTAAGAAGAATAGATTAGCCCGGTCGTCGTTATTCCCAACTGGCCGCCGTTGCGAATGTGTACCGGCTCCGCCGAGAGACAACCCAACATCTTCCCAAAACAAGTGAAACCTGGTACCATGAGCTAACTTTAAGCCTAGGCAACAAAAAAACTATTTGTGCCAATGGTACCACGATCTTGCTAGTGTACTTTGGTGCACTTGATGTGTCCAGAGGAAAAGCGAGTGGCGAAAAAGAACCAATACAATTTCATGTGGTCGCCATTGCCGATGCCTTTAATTAAATATGTGGAGCTCCGAAAGAGACTCCTGGTATGAAATCCATGGTAAACATTGATCGCAACGGATTGCGTATATTGATCAGTACATTCAAAACGTTGAAATATATATGAAGATGGCAGCCCTGACACAAAGAAATCATGGTTTCCTTAGAAACAAAAAGATTGTCTTTGAAAATCAAATAACCGAAATACGAAAACGATATTCAAGATATCTACCAAAAGTACACTAGTAACACTAGTTTCCTTCCAGAATAGAAAAATTACATAATTCGTGAGAGTTGCGTCTAAATTTGGCCAACAACTGCGGGTGAACAGGTAAAATAAAACTTCTGATAAACAGCCTTGCCAATTTTTTTGTAATTTTCCAAATACTCGTATATTAAGCAGAGAAACGTTTTTAATAAGTAAGGAGGTCCATCAGAGTATCCGCTCTTATTGGGGCGACCTCGACTACCTAAGCAGGGATTTTTTTTAGCCTGTATCTAAAATTGTGCAGGCACGGGTTTGCTTCTACTTGCATTCCGAAAGAAGCTAGAAATGTCTCTCGCCCGAATAATTCTGAAGTTCTCGGCCGATCCACTTCACTCGTCTATGCAGCTACCCCGTGATAAGAGCAATCACTCTGGACACAAGCGTATTGCAGTGAAGCCAAATTATATTGCGAACGGCAAACTACAGCGCTGGCGGACTGCTGTGTGAATGAACTGTATCTCCCTTAATGTTTGTGACGTTTTTGGTTTCTTCCTAAAATTCGGCGAAGTTTCCCCGGCATCCACGGATCGTTACGATCTCGACGGCCGAACGTAATAGCCCGAGTAGCGCCGAGTCGGTCGCTCAGACTTAAAAAATGGTACAAGTAATCAATTAGTTTCACATTTAATTTAACGATTTAGCGAACGCGGCGTTCTCCAGAAATCTCCACCCCACCACCCACGCCACCGTCAACCTCACCATCATCGCTTCCTTTCCTAACTTGCCATGTACGGACGTATCTATCTAGCTATACCCCTCCCCCCCCTCTCTCTCCCGCACCCACTTATCCCACAACCCTCCCCACCACTTCATCCCCATCCACGTACTTAATTTTTTTCTTCTTTCTTCCAAGTACTTGTCACCTACCAACTATATTAGAAACAGTCTCATTAATTAACCGAATCTGCGCGAACGGCGATACCACGCTGCGAGGGTGTGACAAACAATTCACGGAAACATCTACACGACGAATCTTGACCATTAAGGGATGCCGTAACACGCAGGTCTTCCCACAGACCAGACAATAAAATTCACAGAATCGCGATATAATTAAATTTTGAAAATCTATTATAGTAACGTTCGCGTAACGCCACTTTACGGAAGGGAAACTTCTTTGGCACACAGAGCAAGGTAACCAACGCATGACGCCCAGGTGGCTTTAGATTGACAAATTAACCCTTACCTGTCAGCATACACTATCACCACTGTTTTGGTGCGAAAATTTTATTTACAAAATGTCAACATTTTCAACGAATTGTGCTATGAAGATTTGAAATTTAAAAAATAAACTGGATCATTGCCGCTTCGACTAATTGGCCGAACCACCCTCGCCCCGGTAAAAGCACCCTGCCGCTACGAGAATGCCACCAGCCCCTACACCCCCAGATTCCAATTTATAATAATAATAAGTAAAGTAGACGAGGCAGAGATGGCAGAGAAGATCCACGTAGAAAATGTGGGGGGTCGCCGGCCAAGTGGTTGGGGAGGGCGGTGGAGCTATTTTAGGAGCATTACAATCCGTGCGAAATCGCGGCGCCCAGATTAAGTTAACCTCCGAGGACGGGCAATGATTCCCACCATTAGAAACGTCCGTAGCAGTTAATCGTCTCCAGCAGGGCTTGTACGTGACATATAGTAATATTGAAATCTGTACTGTACTCGCGAAATAGTCACAAGGAGCAGCTAAAGTCCTTCAATACAAAAAAAACCCAGAAATTATCGAGGTCTAGCCTTCGAATCAAGAGTTCAAAGTTTACCTTTCATTGTGCACTTTAAGAATTGCGAATTAATTACGTTATATGCTATCTTTTCGACAGTCAATTTCGAGTAGAGGTTCAGCGCGTGAGTTATTGGTGCCATGGCAGAGAGAATCGTTTAATTAGTTAAGAGTTTCGTCAGATCGATGACAGTACTTTTTACTACCGCACGGAGCTCTTTCTGACGATCTGGCTGATTGTTAAACCACCTCTTAACAGCGGCAATTGCAACTTGCGATAACCTACGACATAAGATGAGCGCCACCGAAAGATAATGTGCAGCGTCCATACTCAAACAAAACGAGACAACTGAGGTACCAGAAACCGTAAAAGGAGGAAGTGTGGACGATGACGTCAACATGCCACAATTTTATGATCCCGGGCTCTTTGGCCAGTAGTTTTATAAATTACCAAGTGTCTTACTTTTAT
>JAQGBY010005067.1:0-15328 GCA_034698785.1 Mycogona germanica | reverse complement strand
GCAACTGCCTATTAATTACTATATTTGGACAGCTGTACGAACGAATTAACCCAATTTAATTGGTCCCCGGCCGAACCCATGTGCGCCCCGATCAGCCTTGTAATCGAAATATTTAATAGCCGAAGTCTGGGATTCCAGCCCCAGCCTTAGTGTTGCTTTACCGGCCAGCCATAAAACTGAGCGGGCGCAACCAGTTCCTCATTGGCGTTCATGGCAAAGTTTGACTCAAACCTTCCCCGGTGCAACCTGAAAACCACTTGTATGCACTCAAAACATGCAACTAGTACACTACTGTAGGTTGCATGTGTCAGTTTCCTGTCACGCCATAATTGGCGACCATCTTTTCTTGGCACTAAAATGTTGTTTTGGGTAATTTTCTGTGATGCAGTACTGGAAATTTTGTCACTGTATTGTGGATTGAGAGCGCATACAACGTTACGAGTTTACGTCACCTTATTAACATATCTTGCATACATTGGCTAAAACCATTGGGAATTCTCTGGAGTTAAGGTAATGTTTACGTGTAAAAATAAATCCATTTGGTGTTCCTTGTGATATTTTTCACTCGGATTTCACGTCAGGAAATCCGAGGTTGCTTCCCTTTGCCACTAGGCCACGACAGTGCACGTACTATCTGTAGTGCCGAGTACTTACTTATTCGCCGAATTTAGTGAGATTGTAATACTGTATGGTACCATCTGCATTAACTAATTTGTCCTCTTTATATGAACACGTGCTCATTAGGACGCCATTTTTGCAAACAAATTGCTGGTTGCATGTACCTTGAGTTTAGTGAATCGTGCGATCTGTTAATTTTTTTTCTTGAAACTTTGCATTCGGAAGAACTTAACAACGGGGAGATTGTTATTGTGACGTGTTTCACCCCTCGTCTATTCGCTTCATTGCGCGGACACGTATTACTTTTTTCTTTCTTTTTACAAATTAGTTATACCTCATTGCTTTGTGTGGGGGGACGGCCGCTGTTTTGTTGAATAATTCCGGTCTACGCGACCATCCATCCGCCTCCTTCCTCCTACACTAGTTTCGCGAGCTGGTGGCCAAACCTGATGGCAGCAATATGGCCTGTTAAACGATTTAGGGTTTGCCCGGTTTCAGTCTCATCAACACAACAATGGCAGCAATTTTTTTTTATCCTTACTTCGTGTATGGAGGATGAAAATCTTTTTTTAGTGTTATTATACTAGGTATATATTATTCAAGTTCTTTGCAAATTTTTCATTCCATGAAATTGTTTGCCATACCGGTCGGCTGCTATCGGGGTGGGGGAGTTAAAACATTGTTTATATATATATATATAATTTTTTTTTTTTTTTGAAAATCCACTTCCACAGATTATGAATTGATAAACTGCGATTTGAAAAAACGAATCAAGCCACGTACGGTTCCTTGTACATAGGGATTCCATTTATTTTTTAACTGATTTCTCTTGATTACATTTACTAATAAAAGTATTTAGATTCGTGTCCATTCAGATATAATTTCACTATTTAAAAAAATCGGTGATGGTAGTCGGTACAGGGGTGTTCTAAAAGTATCCAGATATTCTGGCTGTTATTTCAACTGTTTCATTGTGTTTTTGGACTTGTGGGACGACCGGTGTATTATTTGGTGGTTAACGTTACGACGCGAAACTGCATCTCTGCTTCAAAGTTCATTGTAGCGGGTTAACTCCATGCAAGCTGGTGTGGAAACTTCGCGATTATTCGAAAAATCTAATGGCGATGTAACACGAAATGGGGCTCTCTGTTTTTAGCTAGGGGGGAAAAAATAAAATTGGAAAACAACCTTCAGAAATGTTGACTATCGGCTCGAACAAAACGCTAGGTGGGGAAAATTAGCTCAAGTTTTATTTTGTGCCTATCTGCCACGGGAGTGACTCATGCTAAATGGCATGATTGCATGCGTGCACGCTGGGTATGGGGTTTTGCTGCTTGCTGGCTGTTGTTGCTGCTGCTGCCACCAGACCATACATATGTTGAGGTTGATTCACCGTATCCGATACCCGGGCACTCTTGCCACCAGCAACGTGTTCTGAAAACATATGGAGGTAGTTATTTCCTAGTCGTACTGTAGACGTGCCTGAGATAAATAATAAAAAGTGAAGAAGCACACCGAAGTGAATGTCAAAGTAATATATGATATCAGTTTTAGTTGTTGAAACAGCTGAAACGACCATCACATGTTCAAATCCTGAGGGCCGCCACCTCCTCAACTCTCGGACTCTTGAGTGTTTCCTCACGAGTCGCGGCTTTCAAAATTTGCATTGCCCCCAAAGGTTTGAAGTTACCGAGCTGCGCGCATTGCATTGTGAATGTATCACCACAATGAAACCCCTCGTTCAGAAAGAAAGGAATTGTGCTATTGCAGAAATTTTTGTTTTGTCAAAGCGAGTTCATATATATATATATATATATGCCCTAGGGAAAGGTGGTGTTGGCCTCGTCGGCAAGTGACGATGCTACAGACTTGCCCCAGGTAACCGAAGGTGGACTGGAATTAGAGTTCTAGACGCTTCTGAAATAAATTGTTTGTTCTTTCGTTCTTTTCACAGTGTGTGATTAATCTTGTCTCGCTTTCTCTGTAGTCAACCCGGGGAAAATGACTAGATTTTGTTCTCCTTTTCAATCTTTCCTGTGTCAGTCTTGTTTGCTCATTTTGAAAATGCACGCAAATTTGTGGAAGGATTTCTGGTGTTTTGCGGTGGACGCATGCAAAATGCAGCTGTTCGGATCTGTTATTGAATCTGATTGTGATCGAAATATTTCGTGTGTTTATGTAAAAAAAACATAGTTGTCGATCCAACTGTTCTTTGGTTTTTTCACGTTGGAATTTTATGCCGTTCCGTTGGTGGACGTCTGGTGGCTAAACGGAGAACTAAGCTTGACGAGACGAAATTGGCGAGGCGTCGTGCGCGTTTCGGAACGGGCCCATCAGGACTGGTTACCCGGCCGAGTGAGTGTATGGTCTGGCCAGGGTATCTAGGCCTAAACTCGGGCGTCAAGTTGTTTCGTGCACACCGGTTTTGGTTTGTGGTTAAACTGCCGGGGGTGGGGGACGACGAAGAAGAAAAAAAACCCGCTTCCGATCGAGTCCACTGTATCTGTGGGGGTAGCCGTACAGTGCGGGCACTCTTTAACGGCGCGCCCACTAATCTGGACCGGCCCGGGCGGTGAGTAGGCCGTGTATGTTGAAAGAGATTGATACGAGTAGAGTGCTGGAGTTGGGGGTACCCCAGTTTTCTGATCCCATGTCAAATGCGAGATGAGTTCCCCTGTTTCTAATTTTTTTAAAACATACAGTAGATGGTTTTATGCATTTCACGTTTTTTCATTTTTCTGTGCTGAAGATTATGGTTTATTTGCTGCCGGACTCAATTGCACATTTAGCAATTGTACGCTTTCAGATATTCAGCATCATTTTTAAGTTGACATCTAGTGATCACACCCAAATTCAAAATGAAAGTTGGGCTTATGCTCAACTATGCCTTTTTTGTTCCAATCAACTGTCACTACAGGCGTTCTGTACCCCTCATGGTGCTTAAGCACTATGCTAGGGACACATCCAGTACCCCGGGATCGAAATTTTTGAGAGCCAGCGCCAGGAATCGAACTCGGGACTGCTCAGTCGTAATACCGACTGGGCTAGGACGAGTCATACGATTTCTAATTAATACTCGTAGAATTATTTTTGATGAATGGTGGTAATCCCTGCCACGTCTTTTATCGTACTTTTTGTTGAAGTAGATGCTGGAGAATTAAAAAATCGTAATCATGCTGGCTGTGTTTGGGTGAGCGGCGATAGACATTTTACGTTGGCACCTGACTGGTCAACTGGTTCTAGCAGTCTACAAACATACCTCTTTGCCCGTGTGTCACCTCACCTCACGACCTAGCAACGCGTGTAAGCTAGCGCGTGTAGCAGCTGATGCAACGCGATAGGCGCTTGCCTCAGCCAATGGCGAAGCGCGCGATGCCTCAGCTGACGCGCGTCTGTTGCCGGCTGCTTTTTTTGTTAAAGCGCTTTGTGCGTTCAGTTGTCAGTTGCTCGTTGTCGACGCCGCATCACCCGGCATTAGGATTTTGTGGGTGCTCCGCGCTGCAACTTCATTTTTATTTATCAACCATTCGTCATCCCACCGTGCAACAAAGTTATAATATATATATGTATTCAAATATGTCTGAACGGACACTTTGTTGTTGATCTCTCTCGCTCGTGTCAATTATTTATAAAAACTGTGCCACGTCCAAAATTATGGGCCAAATAGGAATCACTGATGTAAGTATTAGCCGAACACACGTCAGTGTTCTCTTTTTGTTGTGCCGACTTTCGCGAAGCTTCTCACGGCAAAGCGCGCAAGGTGACCTCCCCGCCTAGATACGTGAAATTGAAATTGTTTCTGGAAATTGTGCTGACGATCTGTCTTTAAACTTGGTAAGAAGATGAAAAATGTATAATTTGAGAGGATATGTAGATTTCTCTACCGCATCTCCGATTCGCATAGCAACTATTTAGGGTTTTTTGTGGATTGTGTGTGTGCTAGTTTCGCCGGTGAATCGATTGATGATTGCCGGCCGGCTATTCGTCGTTGCTGGCCTCCGCTCACTGTTGCCGGGTCATTGAAATAGCATGGTGAGCTCGCGCCGGCTTAGAAAGCTGGGGGGGGGGTTTTGATGACGTTTTCTCAAAATTCCACGTTTTTCTTTATTGATGGTATTAGATTGGCACATTAATGAAACCCTGTGCATGTGATGATGAAATCGCTAACTTTCTTGATTAAGCGCTGTGCTAGCTAGCTTAATTGAGCGTTACGTAAAATGCGTCAAGCCACCTTTCTTTTTAATTTATTTTGTGGTTTTTGTTCGATCAAGAAGAGTGCCTGGTTTTTATCGCGTTAATTCTTACGTTGTCTGGTTTTCAGACTTTTTAAAATTTTGATGAGATGGGAAAACGTCAGCATGTCGTTAGTTTTGCGGCGAGTGTATATATCTGAATTATGGTAACAAAAGAAATGCTGATGCAATGAATGCTCTAGCCTTGACTCGGAAAAGCGGAGAAACATCGCAACATTTTAATTATAATCTGGCTTGACCCCTTTTGTGATGATGATATGGTCAAATATGATGCGAGGCGTTATGTAGTCATTCTTTTGTTAGATTCTGTTTCCGGTTTGGTTGCGCATTCGGCCTAGGCCTAACGTAGACGTTCCTACGTCTCGAGGTTTTTTCCATTTGTGAATTTCATTTTTTTCTTCTTTTCGATCCAATTATCTTTTAAATTTTGTTTTAATCGGAGAAATAATTCGGATCATGTTTGTGACTTGACACTTTCCTAGTGACTAGTAGTTTTGCGAGCGTATACCGGTTTTTGCGCAGTTGTCTATCTTTGGCTTGAAGACATTGAACTGTGTATAATGTACTGGGGGGTCGTTATTCGCTGCTTTGCCTTGTGGCCATAGGCCTACTGGCAGCGTCAATGGCTTTTTTCCTCAACTCTATGCCAAAAAATGAAATGCTAATGTCACTGCTTTATACGGGGCGGCATTTTTTCGCCCTACGACTGTGTTGGTCGGATCAGGGCAAGGGGGTTGTTTGAATAATTTTCTGACGCAAATAACGAATCGTTAAATATTGGATTGCGCGTTAATGGTAATTTTTAAATTTTAAATTGGTTTTTGGGGCTAATTTAACTAACGAAAGTTGTTTCGAATTCGCAACACCAGCATGCGTTACATAACTTAAATTATTTGTGAATAATTATTTAGTATTGGGGTGGGAGGGCATGATGGCGGGTGGTTTGTGATTAAAATGAAGGAGTTGCGCTTTGCGCTAATTTCGAAATATGTGGCGAGCCGCCAGTCACCCAGCAGTTAATAATCACCTTTCAAAGATCGCGTTTTTGATCGGCCTTCAGAAAAGGGTGCTTTGCAAAAGTGGGGTAGATCGATTATGTGGATTTTTTTTTCGTTTTTCCTCCACCTTGTCAGACCCTTTGGTTGGTGGTGAGAAGGCCAGGATAGAAGGAGCGAAGGAAAAAAAATGGTTGGGAATTGGCCAATGATTGGGTAACAGAATTTGGGACAGAATTGCTATTTGGTTGGCCTGGTTAAGGGGGGGGGGACGAGTAAATTCGCGTGATCGCCGTGCTCATGGTTAGACACAATATTGTGGAATATTTCCGCGCGTTCCTCTGAAAATTCCGTTCCATAAATCGGGTATGTCTCCTTTTAGGCCCTACAATGGAATGTTTTTGTCAAATTAGCGTGAATGTGTATTGGCGAGTATCCAATTTTGGGAAGAGCCGGCGAGGACGTAATCGTCCTCGCTTTAAATTAAAAGAAGTCACGATTTTATAAATATGGTTCCGGTTCCAGGGAACTGATCAGATTTCCAACAAGAACAAAAATTATCGCTCGTAAAAATTCCCGGAAATGGTTCAGAAAAATGTCTGGCGTTAAAAAAAGTGGGTGCAGTGTCCGCTTTTGTCTGTTGTGGCGCACGCACGAAGCCGTCGAATTCGGATGATGCAGGATGACGCAATCGTATTGGAAAGCCGGTGACTAATTAAAACTGGCAGCCAGTTCCGGGGCCTGGCTCTTGTCTGAACGCGCCTACGATGAACCACCATTGACGTTCTTACCCTGGAATCGACCTTTCTTGCCGGGTGGTGGCAACAACTACCAATTAACCTTGTCTGCTAATTTCATTAAACAATGGAGAAACTGGTAAACAAATTTTTTTAATTTTGTTTCCACTAGGTCTACCATTTTTTCCCCGTCGGCCGGTTTCTGGTATCTCATGAGACCAGTGTCATAATTTGTGAGGAACTCAAGCAATTAGTGTTACATGTGATCTTCTCTATGGGAAATTCTGCCCGGTTACTAGTTTTGGTTGCTCATGAGGATATATATATATTTATATATATATGCACACGAACCGCGCAAGCGTTCGTGTAACCCACGCTCAGGGAACAATACTACCTGAAATTTCAATGGAAAATTTCCATTCTCGTGTTGTCTGTCGGGTGCTGTGGTGCACACACTTTGCGGGGATGAATCTTTCATTGGCAGAGCTCTTGGCTCTCTGGCCATATCTGGATGCGAAAGTGGCGTGTATGGGTGTCCATATATTATGAGTGAAAGCAAGAGGACGTCCATTTCAAATTGTGAAATTTTAAGTTTAACGTAGAGTTTGGTTTGTAAAGCGTTCTGCGTACAGCCTTTTCTGAATCGCTGATCTGTTCGTGCACACATGACTAAGTGGCTGTTAATGGCAGGGTCATTGTTCGGGCTCGACAGTTTAATAGTGGGCCTACTTTTGATATGATCGCTGTCGATTTTACCAGTTGGTGGTGGTGGTGGTGGTAGACGGGGTGGAGGGGGACAAAGAGAGCGATCTACCGAATCAGTAGTCGCACATATATATGCAGGTCTTTCCTCCTTCGTCGATTCAATATATTTATAATACTGGCTACAGGTTTTTGCGAGTGTCGTTGGTTGTGGGGAGAGAGGACGGGCGTTATCAAAACAAGCGAAATTGATGATCGCGCCGTAAACCTGTCGCTGGAAGAGCGATTTGGACAGCCATGCCGGATTTGTCATTGGTGCCCTCTGGTGGCGTTCCATGATCAGTCAATTCGTTGCAGTTGTTTGGGTTGTCGACGACCGAAACGAATTAATTGGTCTTGTGACTTGTTCCGCGCTCCAAGTGGGTGGAATTGGGATTTGGCGAACTGGGCGCCACTAGCGGCGATCATTGCAGCATAGCAAACAACGAAGTTCAGCGGCGCGACCTCTAGGGATAATTCGTAGCGTAATCTGGATAGAGTTCTTTTAATAAATAATTGGAACAATTCTAAATCCGCCTTTGTCTGCTGATCAGTGAGGATCGTGGTTTCGAACCTGTGACTGTTCAGATTCAGATGCTGGAGCCAACGGCAACACATTTTATTTTATTTGAAATTTGAACGAACCGATTGATGCGTATAATAAGTCTGAACTGGTTTTTATAATTATGCGAAATTGACTATTGATGTTATCATCGTTAGTTAATTTTTGTGTAACATCCATTAATGGCCAATCTTTTTGAATTATAAAAACCAGTTTAATTGGTTGGAAATTGGAAGTTTGACCGCTTTTGACTGGTCAGTTCCTGGGCAACCTGTCTTGCCATTTGCAGGTTGACCCCCCGTGGACCCAGGAAGCGATTTTCTTGTTCTTCCTCCTTATCTCACTCACCCGGCGGGTTTTAGTTTTTCAGTACCGCAGGTTGATGTTGTATCCCGACACATGTACAAGAGCGTGTCTAAAATCGCGTTCGGGACATAAAGGGGTTCACCTCATTGTAACGTCAAGAGAGGTCTGCCCTGTTCCGGCCAGCTTAGAAGATTTATAATTTCCACCTGGCGTTGAGAAAAAGGGGCAACCAAATTGTTGCCTCCACGCCCCATATCGTTTAGCAGCGTGTAGCGCCCCAGACATGTTCGGACAATGGATGGAGTTGTCCTTTTTTACCTTTTAATCCTTCTGTCGTTTTGTCACGCAATTTGTGTTGTGTATTGTACCTGTGGGCCGCCTGCTGGCGGTCAATAGCGGAACTTCTGGACCCTTTGTTACTGAGGTCTTTGGGGGATTGATTTTTATAGTTGTGAATAGTCTCCTAAATAAGGTTGTTGGCTACAGTTTCAAAACTTGATAAATATATTCAAATTAAGGTGTTTTAGTTTCCACTAAATTGAGTGGTGACTCGACCGAGTTTAAGTATTGTGGCGAGTAACAGATGTGCAAAATGAGTGTTGGGCAAACGTGGAGCCACTCGTGAAAAATAAATATTGATTGATATGCCCGATTTTATTATTAGCTACTGTTTACCGGAGGGGAGGGGAGGGGGCGAGGGGGAGCGCGATGATATGATGTTGATTGATCTAGCGCTGTGGAGGCTTTCCCCCCAATTAATCTCACTCATTTGTTTTTGTTCTCTTTGTTGCAGACACAGATGTTGTTCATCGACGCATTCTTGCAAAACAATCGCCTGGATCACGTGACTCAAGTGATGGGCTATCACCCACAATATCTTGAGTGCTTTTTGCGCACTCAACACTTTATGCTGAGGGGAGATGGACCCCTGCCGTACGATTATCGGCACTACATTGCCATAATTGTAAGTATACAGAGTAGAACTTCATTTGTCTTCTGTAAACGTGGCTCTTTTTATAAAACTGGAACTAAACAGATTTGTGTGGTCTGGGCGCGGCGCGCCCTGCATGTGTTCTGATAAGTTTACTTCCTGTAACAAATATTTAGTAACTTATTTTCCACCCCGGTAATTCTTTCCGCAGGCTGCTGGCAGACATCAGTGCTCCTACTTGCTGAACTTGCAGAAGCAGGAATTCCTGTTGCAAGGTGGCGATCCGAGATGGCTGCAAGGCTTGGATCATATTCCGCAGAAACTGCGCGATCTCTATGAGATCAATAAAATATTAGCTCATCGCCCGTGGCTCATTAATCGTGCGCATATACAAGTAAGTATACATCTGCGAGTCTCGCTAAACTCCTTTTTTTCTTTGTTCGATCAATCAAAAGATATTAGTACTCGTTTCTGCACAAACATTTAGTTTCAGTTTGTTGTAAGCTTTCGACAAATAATAAAATAGCACCAAAGAGAACGCAAGCAATCTAAATTTTAAATTTTAGATTTATTTACAAAAATAATTGTGTGTCCAGTTATAAGTTGACTAATGAGAAATTGAGTAGCTTGACTGTTTGATCAGACGAATGAACCAGTTTTTTTTTGTGTCTTCCAGAAATTAACCAAAGGTAAGGACAGCTGGTCGTTGTCAGAGGTGGTTCACGCTATCGTGCTGCTGGCCCACTTCCACTCGTTGGCCAGTTTCGTCTACGGCTGTGGCATCAACGCAGAGTTGGATGAGGACAGCGGGCACACCTTCCGGCCGCCGTCGTTGAGCGAAGGCGGCGGATCAGACTCGGATATGTCCCGGTCGCCAACGGTGAGACAATTTTTTTTAAACTCTCGTCTTCTCAAAGATTTGATATCCAAAATGACATAGTCTTGTGAAAAATAATTTATTAAAGTTGTTGGCTAAATGTTAATTTACTGATTCCCGTTTTCTTTAATTCAGATCTGCGAGATGCACAGCGGTGTGGAAGTGCTGATGCAGCGTATGAAGTCACTGTCTCAGGTGCAGGAGGAGGCCTCCCAGGAAGAAATGGCCAAGCGCTTTGAGAAAGTCGAATGTCAAAGCTTAGAGAGTGAGTGTTAGTTCATCGTCTTTTCTTTATTGGAGTTCAGCTTTGCCCAGCACAGCGTTTCAAATTTTACGTTCAGCTTTTAAAAAAGAGAAGTGGACACTGTGTCTTTGACGTTTTCTAATTTTTGTTCTCCATTTCTGAATTCTAGTCTCAACCGGGGGAGAATCTGTGTCTTGCCCCAAATCCGACATATCCTGTTTCATTGAGGACCCAGACTTCCAGTACCAGGATTTCGCCAAACGCGGCGAAATGTCAGACATTCCCACTTTTAGAGTCCAGGTAATTTGTTGCCATCCTAAATTTTCGTTATGGTTCGATCGGACATTTTCATTTGTTACTGTTGTAAATGCTACTGTTGCTATTTTTTGTTTCAAGACATTGGCTAACATTTTTATGCTTTTTCCCACTCTTCATAGGATTATTCGTGGGACGATCATGGGTTCTCGTTGGTCAACACCCTCTACAACGATGTGGGAATACTGCTCGATGAAAAGTTCAAGACCGCCTACAGTCTCACCTATTACACGTGAGTTACCCAAAATTATAAATTGTAAAAATACTAGAATTGGGGACTGTTTAATAAACTAAAATAAAAATGAGTGAAAAGTGATAGATTTGTAGCAAAAATTAATCGCAAAAGAAACTCAGATTCAGCTTTATAAACTGAAGTAAGAAAAAACTTTTTTGCACATATATCAATATTGAGTGTTTTTATTTTTGCAGCATGGGTACCCGGAAGGATGTGGACACTAGCATGTTCCGTCGCGCCATCTGGAACTACATTCACTGCATGTTCGGTATTCGTCACGATGACTACGACTATGGTGAAGTCAATCAAATGCTAGAAAAAGATCTCAAAACTTATATCAAGACTGTTTGCTGCTACCCCGAACGCACCACCAAGAAGAACTATGACACAGTCATGAGAGATTTTCGGCATTCGGAGAAGGTGAGCCGCCTGAATTTGGTTGTTCACAATCACATTCTATAAACGTTCAGAATAGTCATTTGCATTTTTTTAATTTACTGTTTCGCAACAGGAGTTCCTGTACTTCTCTTGGTGCTTAGGCACTATGTGAGGGGCACCTATGCAGTACTCGTCTAACTCTGAATGTATTTTTTCTTTGTTCGTATTCAGGTGCACGTCAATTTGATGATGCTGGAGGCTCGCATTCAGGCCGAACTGCTGTACGCTCTGCGTGCCATCATGCGACACATGACGTGAGTGTGTGCGCGGTCTCCACTCGTGTGTGGTGGGCGGGGTGGCCAGGGAGAGGACCACGCCGTTGCCGACGTTACTTGTCGCCGCAGCCGCCCTGACCGTCGCCTAGCACGAAAAACCGCCGCTACTATATACTGTCGACGCAGTTGTTGTCGACACCGCCGCCGATGCACCGGCCAGTGGCCGCCGAGTCTCCTCTTCTGTATGTTTCGTGATATACTACTGCTCCGACCCCCAACTAGCGCCGGAATCTGGAAGTGTGTGTGCGCGGGCAGGGCGGGCTGGGCTTTTGCTGGCTGGCCACGGGGGTGGATGCGGACCGCCACACGCTTCTCTTTCGTGTGACTCGAGAGGTCTTCACCCCCTGCCCAGCCCCATCACTGGCCCGCCCGTCACCGCCACCGCCTCCCCTCCCCTACCCCGGCGCGCGTCGGTGTCTATTGTCGGGGGGAGAGACTCCTTTCTTTATATTAGGCGGGGACCGGATTGCATCATCCGGTCCCGTTCTTTAACTGTGATCCATTTTTTAGATGTCCTAGCTGATGTGACGACGATATGTGTGTGTGCTTGTGACTTGTGTGTTTGTGTGTGTTTGGACGAATGTGGGGAGGTGTTGCTGCTACTGACGGGCGTGTTCCTTTCTGCTCTTTTTTTTTTTACGAGAGTGCGTCATGAGATTTTTTTGGTGGCTGTGGAGTTGTGATGGTCGATTGTTGGAGTCGTTTCTGTGACGGTTGGGCAGAAAGATTGTTTAGAAATTGTGGCGACGGGCAAGGTCATATATAACTTATTTAAATTCTGGCAGTGAGGTTCTCAAGACAATTTCGTCCCACTAAAGTATTTATTGTATTTATTTCAACTTGAAATTTGCAGGCAAAATTTTGTGGCGTTGAAATGAGCCTTTGAATCTAAAATTAACAAGTTTCTGCGGCTTTTCGTTTATGTGGGGAGTTTTTGTCTTAATTTCGGTACGATCGCTTATATCTAATTTGCCTCGCTCGTGTGCCAAAAAAAATTGTCGCTATGACGTTTATATATTTGGTTTGTCCAGACGAAGGTCCGGTACCTTTTTTGTGATGATTATTTTGCCAAGGATAAAGAGTAGTCTCTTATTTGCCTACTTGACCACCCCGATGGTAGTTGCCACCCAACCCGACCCACCGAATGTGGCCTAGGTACAACCAGGCTGTAAAGTGATAGGAAAACGCCAGTCAAATTCTCCGGTAGCGATTTTGTGAACCGTCTTGCGTGTGTACGTGTGTGTGTTGGTTGCTTGGACTTGGGAAGTTCGTTTTCTGTTTATTTTAGTTTTTTTTTTTTTGCAAAATCTCGTCCCCTATGCAAAAAAAAATATATATATAAATTGCTACTTGGTGTCGATGTACGATGATCGCTTACTTTTTTATCCAGATTTTTCTCAGTTAATTGTTGTTGACATTCTTGTTGCAATATCTGTTAATATTTTTCTCCAGTCGTCGAAAATTCCGACTCCTACAGTTGTGGCCGATTGGATTACTGCTGCATCAAAATTGGTTCTACCACTGAAATTTTTTAATCGTTAATGGCAATAGGACTGAGAAATGAAGGAATCTTGTATTCTTTTCGCGAAACAATCTTTCGTTTTTCTTCTCTCCATGACCCAACTTTTTCCACTTGTTTCCCCCCAACCTTGATCTTTCTTATTTCGCTTACTTGATACGTGGACCCCTGATATACGCCACCCCTACCGAACCCAGTGCAGGGGAATCTGCCCCCCCCCCCCCACTTTCCCACAGTTACCCCCTCCTCTGTCGGATGAAAGCCCCCAGTTTTGTTGGGTTACCGCGAAGAAGAGTTTATTTTTATTCAGAAACCCCTACAAACGGGGGCAACACAATAACATTCGCAGGTATTCAGGATGGATCCATGGCCAGTTTCTACGTGATCGTAAACCAGATAAAACTTGGGATTTGTGTGACGACAAAAATGTATCTCAAAAAACAAACTTGTCTAGTCCTATTATGTGATGCTAAAAAATAAGAATAACCGTGGCCACACAAACACACACACACACACACACATCATTATTATTTTGCATGATCCGTGTCCTCTTGCATTGTCTTATTTGTCTTTTTACTTCCATTCTCCATAATTTTGTGCGCATTCGCCGCCCTGCATACTTATATTTTGGTTGACAAGTTAGATTTTTTTACGGATCTTTTGAAACATTGTGTACAGATTTTTAGTGCCAACGAACAAGAACAACTTTGGTGAAATTCTCTCTTACTCTTTCTCCATTTTCTCTTTTTGTCTCCCTTTACCCTCCTCCACCCCCAACATTCTATTTACGCGGCCTTAATATATATATTCCCATTTTAGTTTATTTTTTAGTAGTATTGAAGCTGTCGGCTCGATCACTAACGCTTTAATATCTCTCACTTTTTTTTTTGTGGCAAGCAAAGTGAAAAGTTCAAAAAGTTGTCTGGTCGATAGTTATTTTACAGTCTGCAAATTCTTTGCGTTAATATTTCTGTGGCTGATAAATTTTAAATGTGTAAAACTTGATTCGATCCAAATATTTGTAATAGTGAATGTTAAAATGTCAACCAATTTTTTTTTAAAAAAAGGAGCCTTAAATTGGAAAAAAAAATATCTTACTAAAATTACTCTTGTGAGTTTATTCTCAAATCTGTAGTTAAATACTTGTATACCAACTTAAAAACTTAGCGAATAAAACGATAGTTCTTTTAAAGCTGTAGCAATTATGTGACCTGGTTTTTGTGACAGCAGTTTGAAAGATCAGAAATAATTTTTTTTGATTAAACCCTTGGGAGACACAAAGATTTATTTCCTGGTTTTTCAATAATCCTTATTATGCCCGCTGGTTATTATTCATTCTCTTGGTTGAATTTGTTTTCAGCCAATATTTTGGTCTTGGACCAATCACGCAAGAAATTCCTGCACTCGTATTTGAAGAAAAAATAAATTGTATTCGCTACCCCAACCCCTCCCGTCTTCGGCCATTTGTATAAAGGTAGCAACATTGGGGGAAAATACATTTTTTTGATGTTCACCTTTGTAGAGGTCTTCCCATTGAAAATCTGTCATATGTGCTACTATTATTGCTAATGTTATCAAATTGCTTTTTTGTCATTTACAAAAAGGAGTTTCAAGTATTCATACCAAGAAGACATAACTTGACTTCGTTTTTTTTGTTTTTTTTTTGGGAGGGAAATGTAAGGTGTCACAGGAGCATTGAGAATGAGCGAATCTTGTGAGTGATGTAAAAGTACGTGATTGGGGATGGTCCAGATTGACTAGAGATCTTTTTTTATTTGACCACAAATATGGTTAAGAGTGAGAAAACGTGATTATGATGATGATGATCGAGATGAATGAAAGAAATGTACGAGGGCGCAAGTTTTGGTAGAATAGGCTTGAATGTCAATATTTTTGAACCAATAAAAATGTCATAGTCTTTAAAAGCCAATTTTTCTTTTGTGTTTTTATTTATTTCTTGTCTATTTATTCGAAACTTAAAACTACTATGTTTTCTTAGTAATTTTTCTGAGCCACTGTGCATGATTATTTTTTAAGTACTCCTCTTGGTCACTAGAGAAAAATTTGTGGTTACAACAATTTATGAAATTTCAAACTACTGATTATGAATGTTAATGAATGTTTGTTAAGGGGGTGCACCGGTGATTTAACATCTTAAGATCCCCAGAGGGTGACCTGGTAATTTTGCCTAACCTAGGCTGCCTAGGAAAAGAATATTTAACGTCCCGATTTTACTTGACCGAAAAATTCCGAAGGTGTCGGCCGGAATCGAAACCGCGATC
>JAQGBY010005066.1:0-15329 GCA_034698785.1 Mycogona germanica | reverse complement strand
ACAACTGGTCGTTCGACCCCCGCCATAGGCCCCTCTCTTGGGGGCTGCTTGTGGGTACATATTGTAATTTGTAATTTGTAATAGATTCGCTCGAACCACAAATGCTTCTGAATTTAGGACAAATGATAATTTCAACATATTATTATTAATAACTCTGAATTAATCACACAAACGAAAAGCAAAAATAATAAAGAAATCTCAATGAGGCTTAAGGAAATTATAATTATCACTAATTAAGTTTCATAACAAAGCGTACACTTTCTTATGTTTCTTAACAAACTTTACAATACGACTTTTGAATAAGCTATCAAGTTCAAATTTATTTGTTCTTGATAATTCAGGAGCTTACGATCACGATTACGATTTGAACTTAAACTTCAAACTATTTTATGTAATATATAACGTAATAGAACGCCGTAGACGACGTTTGATTATCAAACAAGGAAATAGTTGCTGCACAAACACAAAATCAGACTAAACATAAAGAAAATAAACAACAATTAAATATGTAACAAACACTTCAACTGCTTTGACAGCTATCATTATGCTTAGTCCTATTTCGTCCATTTCGTCATCGTAATCTTCATTAACGCTATCACCTAACGCATGCACTGCATGCCCCAAACTGTTCCAACACTACGCCACTTCCCAGTGGCGTTCTCGAAAGCAACGACGAAAACCATCTTGAGAAGAAAATAAATATGTTTATGGCCTTCGCGCGTATTTCGCGGCCAATACGGGAACATCTGGAATCCCCCATCCCCCTAGGTTTGGCGGATCCAACCAACCACAAAATAATTCAAGCTCCACGTCGACTCATTATGTCAAGACACATCAGACATCATGCCTGCTTAACGAAAATGACATCGCCAAAATCATTTTGACATCTGTTTCCAATCAAGTAATTAATCTTCGTTTTTATAGAAGCCAAACCAATATCCAATAACAGAATAAATCACCAATATATCACGATTCGATATTTAGTTTGTGATACGATAACGAAAGTGCCGCACCCTGGCGGAGAACTATCTTGACGTGACTAATCAAAATCCTCCGATACTTAATTAAGCGCCCAGACATGCAAAAATTTATTCTGTCTTGAGAAGGCGCTCCGAAATTCAAGTTATTTTTTTTCATCTCTTTTAAATGTTATAAAGATTTGTTTAAAAAAATATTCCGAGGAAATGTCTGGTGCACTCATCATATTTAATCGCCGCAATAAATAATTAATGACATCCTCAAGAGATGGACGACGACATTTCGAAGAAATCGCACCTTCTCAGGTGAGAAAATAATTACTTTTATCCCAGTTCTCAAGTTTGACCAGGTTACCATTTGAAAGATTCTGGTTAACCAGACATCATTGTATTTCCAGTTAAAGCGTTTCATCTGTAGGCGGCGTTGATGGTAACTTCCGTCAGCTTGGCAAATGCTTTTTGGGGGAATTACGATCTCAGAAGCTCACCCCAAGTCGTCAGTTGGAAAAGATCAGCTCCATCCATATGGAGGTGTACTGTACAAGAGACACGATATTCAATAGCCCACGAAGACCGAAACTAAGCAATAAATAACAACAAAAAAGTTCTCCCAAAATAATAACCGCAAGACATGATAAGGCTCGTTGATGAAAGTGTCGTGGATTTTTTTTCTTCCTCTCACCATAGTGAGGTCTCCTCCATCATTGAAGAGCAGGGCGAAAACACACGCTCTAATTACGGGGAACAAACCACACTTGTGGTCGCCATATCACCCTGTGCAACTGTTAAAATAAAACGCCCCGTCAAAAATTCACTAACATTTTTACATTTCTTAATCTAGGTTTACACCGGAGAAGATCGGCTTTGAGCCGATCTTTTTCGATCGCGGGAGACAGGAGAGTGCTCCGCTCCTCTGCGACCAATTTTCAGTTTCGCGCCAAAAACGAGCGCTCTTGTGTGTGCCATTGCCGCTCATGCTAGATCGAGAGCGGAGCAGAGCAGTGAGTGAGCGCACAGAAGGCGCTCAGTAAACGGATCCCATGCGAGGCTCCCTTCCGAATAGGAAATGTTCTATTCGTGACGTGATCTGAGCGACAAATGCTCCTAGGAGTCGCGTTCATCGGAGCTGCAATTTTTCAGTTTACACCTAAAGACAACACGAAGCTGCGATTTTTTTTCGCTCATATGTGATGAAGCGGCTCCTTGAAAGTTGAACTTTTCCGGTGTAACGGTGCAAGCTTAGCTTTTTATTAAACGATTTTCTGTTCATCACAGATATGAAACTAACATGTCATACAACTTCGCAACGACTTTTAAATTACAATTACAACATGTACCCACAAGCAGCCTCAGATGGGGCCTATGTCGGGGGTCGAACGACCAGTTAATGACAAAGGTGTGGTTGTCCTATCCTAACAGGCTTTTGACTTGAGACTCATTTAGGCTATTCCACTGTCGACACACTCTGGGGAAATAGGAGTTGAAGTACGAATCACATCTACCATGCAGCTCCTGCACCATGAATTTATTTTATCAAATTGGTAGTAAATAATGTTCGGCAACCAGAATGCCCCCACGACCACCAAAACTGCATCCTGCAAAACGAATTTTCAGAACCAGCCAGAATCGCCTACACCAGTTGTACGCCCTGGACAAGGAGGTCACCTCGGTGCCCCGATCCCCCTGGAAAAACACCGGCCCGTGCCGATAGAATTGGTCGGTGTCCGACGACAGTAGAAAACAATATCCCCTCCCCACTTAATGTTGACGGCTGAAGTGCGTGCTGCATCAATGGCCCATAGTCTCTTCCACTTCAGTTTTTTTTTGTTCTCTGGGCAGAAGAAACCATCTGGAGAAGACTGACTTCGAAATTCGGATCAGTTACGTGAACAATGTACCGGCGGAGCGCCAACGCATGATCATGATCTCACTACACATAAAAAAGAGCGCACGAAACAATAGGTGAACTTATGCGGTTATGGTTATGCAGCAGTGTGGGGGGAGGTTAGGGGGAAGGGATAGAAGAGGAGGGATGTAGGATGGAGAGGATGAATGGCGCCATTTATGTCTTATCAAAGAAGAGGCGACTCTATTTATCCTGTAAAAAAAAGAACAGAGTCTGACCTGTGCATCGTGTGATTGCAACACGGGGCAGCAACATACCCATAACAAGATTTTTTAAATCTCTCTTTTACGTCTGTGAATGATTTGATACGTTATAACATTGTAGTTGTGAATTCGTCACGTGTTACAACGTCATGGCAATGACGTCACAACAAGGCATTTAAAAAAATAGGATTACCAAACGTTTGACAATTTAAATATCTAATATCTTCATAACGAAAATGTATTTTCTTCCTGCTTTGTGAAATAGTACTCAGAGGTATTAATTGAATAATAATCTAGTGTGGCAAATTTCGCTGGCATCACTGGTAGCACGTGATTGGCGCACGTGAGAGCGACAGCGCCATTTTGGTCAAGCGGAGACGCCATCTTGGAATTTTCTTTTTTAATGGCTTTTCTTAAAACTTGAACAATTGATATCTCGAGAAATCCGCAAAACACTTGCACTCAACTACTAATTTGTGGAACTATCTGCTTCAACTCAAATTTTATTAAATTTGTTTAAGCCGTTCGTAAATAAACACCAGGACAGCTAAAAAAAAGATAATTAAAAAAGAAAGAACAAACTTTCAGAATTATAATATTGATATGTCCTCCCAAAAGTAAGCAACTACCTTTTTAATAGTAAAAAAATCAAGTAGCTTACCATGAGTCCAATCGTTTTTTTAAATTTATTTTTTGGTGTCGATTTGAAAAAAATATACACCGTCTGACTGATTCACAATTGGCGTTCGCCACTCCGCTATAAGATCCAGTGCTGCCCTAGAGCCACTATCCTGTCAGCCTAATAGGCAGACGTCCTAAATATACATTTTTACTAATTACGACAGCCGTCCCGCTAATACAGAGTACTATATAAAACGAGTGGATTCGCAGAATTTGATTCACTTTTTGGCCACAGTCTCCTCGACACGTAACCTCCCGAGACCCAGTGCCATAATACATGTACTCCGTATATGAAGCGGTGAACTCTGTTCCAACTGTTGCTGCCCCTCTGTTGACGCTCAACAAATTTAAAAATTAGAGGATTCCCCACTCTGGGTTCAGTGTTAAAGTGATCGCGGGTTTCGATTCCCGATCGAGAGCTTCGAAATTTTTCGGGCAAAGTCAAAATTACCAGGTCGCCTTTTGGGGGCTTTTTTTTAGGGGGAAACGCTAGTGGACCTCCTTGAACAAATAGCCCAAGAAGTCTTGTTTTATAACGGAAACTTGCCGAGTCAATCAGCTGCGGTCGATGATCAGATTTGTCGAATTGGGTCGCAGGAGGATAAGTGTAGTCCACGGACAATTGTAGACCAAAGCCGCGCCCGCGGTTCACTTTTTTTTCTTCTTCTTATTGACCGATATATCCATCTGCGCCGGGCAACAGCAAAAATCCGGAAACACTCCACTCACGCTTCAAAAACAGTCGATGAAGACTCGCCGGTGAGAGGAGAAAAAAGAACGCAACATTTCTTTAGTAGTAGTAGAAAAACCTCCTAAGACTAGTTCGACTAAAACCGTGGTCACTTTTACCAAACCGATTTCCCCTCGGAAGTGTTGACGTCACAAAACGTACTCAAAAAATGAATAATGGATGTGGAATTTAGGTATATATGTCTCTCTTTTATTGTAAACCATTTTTTAAATTTTAATTCACTGTAGCACTGTACTACAGGATTTTCTTACCCCTCATGGTGCTTAGGCATTATGGCGAGGGGCACATACAAACTTTAAGAATTCGACATTTCATGAATAGCTTGTTTAGACATTACAAGAAAATTAAAAAAAATGGTATCATTATGATAATAATAATTCTAATAAAACTGACTTTAAAAAAATGCAGTCAATAAAATTAATCAATTTTGCTAACCACCGTCAACTTTCTGCTTCACATGTTAGTTTAAAGAATATTCTCAATTAACGAGATTTTAATAAGTTTTCTCATGATATTCATTTGATAAATGGTTTCATAATTAAAACCAATGATTGTCCAAACTACTCTACTATTGGGCGTTCTTTTCAACCAGTTATTTACAGCATCAACTTGTTGAAAATCATTTAATTTAATGAAAATTGGATTACAGCCAGTGTATTATTTTTTCAATATAATTTCGAGTCTCAACACGTCATTGTAAAATTAAGATACAGCACAAGAAAATGTTTTGCAGCAACGCCTTAATTTTTCAATTGAAACCAGTGATTAATTTTTTGAACAAGCACTGCCCTTTTAAATTAGATGAAACAAATAAATAGAATTGACACTCTTAATATAATATTAATAACAAAAGAGTTGAAACAACGGGGCGTCCATATGGCAAGTTTATCAAGCCTGAACCTGAAATTTAGATCGGGATCTTTAACGTGAACCTAATATCGTACAGACACCGACGGGTCTCAAGGCTTTACTACCATTCATAACATCACACGGGCTCCTCTGGGGTAACCCCAATATCTGTCACATCCCTCTCGATCCCAAGCGAAAACCAGTCCCATGAGGGAGGAGGGTTGGAGGATCTCAGGAGGAGGTCGACCAAAAACACCAAAATGGTTAGGAGCAGCAAAAGCAGCGAAACAGCCGCGGCAAAGTGGTTGCGACCCTGCGGCAGATCTGCTGTCCGTTTAGGTTACCGATAATGTGCGGGAGGCGGGATGAGGGGTGGCTGACGAACCACTTTGATAGAACAGCTCATCTCGGTCGGTCCGACCCCACTCCCCGCCAAAAATAAGACCACTACAAAAATGCATATAAAAATGATGGCGTCGGTCGCCGCGAGTATAGGTTAGCAGTGAATGTGGGCCAACCGAGAGCATTCCCAACTCCGCGAATCGATCATATACGCACCCGTCTCTCCTCCGAAAGGTATTTCCGCACATCAAAATGCCATTTCGACCCCCCACCACCACCACCACTCCCCCACCCCCGGCCAATTACAGAGACGTATTTCAGATTTTTTCAAAACAGATTTGTTGAATGACAGTCTCAAAACGTTTATTTGACGTTAGCGTGACTAAGACTTATTTTCCCCACGGAAAAGAAAACAGTCGGGGATTTAAAAAATATGCTTTTCACTTTTTTTTAAAAGAAAACTAGTCACGTGACAAATCGCCATGACGCCAGTACACACCCACCAGAGGTCGCTACCTTTCAACTGGCCTGGGACGGATTTCCCGACAAATTTCGTCGCGAAGAAAAATCTTCGGCGCCTTGTGATTGGCTGATTTGGTGACGTTTCGCACCTTCGAAAGTGAAACGTCACCAAATCAGCCAATCACAGGGCGCCGAAGATCTGTCGGGAAACCCGTCCCAGGTCAGTTGGAGCGCTACTCAGGCACCGACACTCTATCCCCAGTAAAAAAACCCGTATTCCATTAAAACGAAATCAAACAAGCGAACTCTTCCAATTTGTACTTCTGCTCTAAAATGGCAATCTAATCATTAGTAGATAAAATACACAAAATTGGTAAGATTGAAGAACAGCAATCAGGATAACAGCGACAAGTTCACGGAAGTGCAGTTTGTAAATCCGAACAACTAACTTTATTGAAATTATATTATAGTCGAGAACCCGAAGATTCTAAATTAAGAATAAAATTGTGTGAGTTATATCACAACTTTGGAGATGCTGGAAAAACAAAGCGACAACGCCGTGATTACAAATTTTTCTTGGAGTAGATAAAAAGTGCAAAACGCATCCTTTAAAATTGAATGTTTTTATCAAAATCGTTGCAATGCACACAATCAGGGAATGACGAAATTAATAATTATTTAATAACAGAATTGAATGCACAAACCGTAAATCTTGAAACTCTACACATATTAAATCATCGAGCTGGAATATTCAAGATGAGCGAACTGTCATTCGAGAGCGAGCAGAACTTTCTCGTCATAGCCAGGACTAGCCCATTTTGTCGAAAGCGTAAACGCACCCTGCTCAAGACTACTTGGATTAAGTTTGCTCGGTCACAAACTCTCTGGATGACACCGAATAATAGTCAATCACAGAGGCCATACGGAACTTCAAAATAAACAAGAGTGTGAAACTGTCAAACGACATGCTCATGACAAACACCAATTCTCCAAACGCATTCCACAAACTGTAGAAATTTTCTCGATCTCGTTTGATGGCGTTTCCACCTTCGGACATTCGCCTAAATATTAGGAGGCCATCTGGCCATGACACTACCCGTAACACTGACTTCGTTCACTAGAGCAACCCCTTTCCACCCACATCACCCCGTTCTCCGTCCCCCCCCCACCACCCCCAACCCAGTGGCCACCCTCCCATCTTCCCCTCCCCCCAAAAGCAACCACTTTAGTTCGTTCGGTAAGAGTCAGTCGGCGAGAAAAATGAAAATTGCCCGCCCGTAACCCCGCATTAGGAGAAGTCGGCTAACGACGTGATATATTCGCCGGGGCCATATCTGTTATGGAGGGTGGGGGTGGGGAGAGAGGGAGGGGGGACACGGAGAAATGCTTTCAAAAATACCGTAAACGTTTTTTTCCGGGCACGAAATCGCCGCCGTTTCTGTTCGGGAACCGACCCGAGACTTCCAGAATGAGAACCACTCCTTTCGCGCCACAATGCAAAACGAAAGCTGTTTCCATTTTTGGCTTGGAGATTTCTTCTTTTCACATCATGATGATGGTGTCCCGTCGCGAGTCTGGCGCCACCGAACGGTCGTCGACGGTAAAACTATAGACGTAATCGTTTACTGGACACTTTGGAGCAACCAAAAGCGTTTGAACGGGTGTGGTTTCGGCGCCGCAGCCTTTGCGAGCATCTCACCAGTCTCCATTAATAAAATCCGTACATGTTCCAAAAAATAAAGGTCATGTTTACAGCACCTACGAAAACTCAAATGAACGGGTTGAAAACCAAAGTGGTGTAGGTCGTTTTCGTTCCTTATTGAATTAATAAAAAATTGGTTTTACTGAAAATCCTTGTCCTTCTCTTTTTCTTTCGATATTTTCACAAGCCAAGATCCCTAATCTCGAAAATTTACATAATATGAAACATACATATGAAATGTTAAACATAGACTAGCTAGTCTTCTTGCTAGGATAGAACTAGCACTAAAATCCGACTGTTACAATAATGGTGGATATTTGAAAATACGTCCGCGCTGACCAACACTACACTCCGTCATAGTCCCCGAAATTTTTTTTTGTTTGAAGACATTAAAAATAGCCACATCAAAGCATGAAAACAACTAAAAAATGTCACTCTTATCACCCCAAACGTTTGGTCTATTCTTTTAAATCTGAAATAAACTTCTCCTTACCAGTTGCTCGTCACCACAAAAATATCCTTTAAGAATAAATTTATTTATCTTAATCGAAGATAGTTACATTAATGTGGCGAGAATAAATTAAGGATTTTTAATGATTAAAGATCCCATTATTTTAAAACATTAGCAAATGATGTTTTCCGGTTTATTTAGCATTGGAGGACCTTCATCATTCCCCTCACATAGTGCCTGAGCACCACGAGGGGGCGTAACGCCTGTAGTGCGTTTGACTACAGTTGATTGGGAACAAAAAAACATACCAGAAATACTATGTCGTTTCCCGACGAATCTTCGGCGCCCTGTGATTGGCTGATTTGGCGACATTTCGCTAGCGAAGTTGGCAAATGTTGCCAAATTAGCCAATCACAGGTCGCCGAAGATTCGTCGGAAAACGACACGCTGGTGCGTTAAAGGTTTGAAACGGAAATCGCATTGCTCCATCCACCCACCCCCACCAATAATAATAAACAACCACCCCCACAGTCATCCCTACACCAAACACCATAGAATATGACGGGTGCGTTCTGCGGCTCACCGGGGCATCGACGAAGCTGGAAAAAACTGGCAAGAAATTGCCGGCGTAATATCGACGACGAAAGCACGAACGTCTGAGATCGTCACCTAATGCCCGGAGCCCTATTGTTGTTTAGGCCTACCAGCATATCATCTTCCACAGCAGGCAAACATCGACCAGCCACTAACTACATCAACATCTTATCCTCCTGGGATCCCCCAACTATCTCCTCCGCATCACTAAACTATACTTATCATTTTTCTTGGAAACGAGGAATTTTAAGAAAGCCTTTGACCAATTGAACTTTCCTATCTTTTGAACTACTGCAGCTATTGAATTTATCATTTTTCTTCAAAACGAAGAATTTCAAGAAAGCCTTTGACCAGCATCATCTTCCACAGCAGGCAAACATGTCACCAGCCACTAACTACATCAACATCTCAACCTCCTGGGATCCCCCAACTATCTCCGCATCATTAAATTACTTATCATTTTTCTTGAAAACGAGGAATTTTAAGAAAGCCTTTGACCAGTTGAACAACCGCAGCTATTGAACTCGCTCATTGGGCTATTGCGGAATTGGGATTTTGGCGCCACTTGCGGCCACGCTTGCATCAACCAGACAACGATACGTACGCCACCTAGTGGTTAAGCGTATTTTTTTTGGTGGTGAGAATGTGGGTCCGATTAAAAACCGTGGGGCCTCAAGGAAGACTGCCGCGATGGTGTGTGCAGGAAAAACGATAGACACGGTGAAGAACAACAGGCCTGCGCAAATAAAGGTCAGCGGGCTAACTGGTCCCACCCCGCTCTCGGCGTACAACCGATCGTTTATGTTTAAACATGTACCTACTTTCTAGATACGAGCAACATTCGTCATATCTACAGAGCTCTCTGTATCGGAGGGCCAGGATTGTTACGACGACAGAAAACGACAGCCGTAAACCAATTTGAAAATGCAGAAAATGGTGCAATTTAGATGAAATTGACGTTTTGGGTATTAGTCAGTAAAATGTCTAAACAAACTCATCTCATCTATCAAAAAGTTCGTCTGAATTGTGACTTGATTAAATTAAAAATGACCGATTAAATTGAAAGTGTTGCGCTCAATTCAGGAATCAAAATCACAAATAAATGATTTGAAAAATATATTTTCAAAATAATTTAATTTATTTTCGTAACCCTTGCTCTCCTTGTTCAAAACTAAGCGAGGGTGGTCCATTTACATCAGCACTTCGAGACTGAATAAACGTCGGGAATTGAGCATGTCTGTTTTTCGACCAACTTAGTTGCGACGGTTAATTCAATTACTCTTTTAAAAATGATAAACCCAACAAGCGCATAGAAATCAGGGCCAGCCCCGATTATTTATTCCAGAGCATGCCCAGAACAGCACCAACAGCGGACCCCCATTCATTGTATCCAGTAATTCCCTCCAGGGGAAAACCCCACCCCCATCCTTTGACCCGCACAAAGCAAGAGAGAGGTGAAACTCGATAGAATTTCGAATTCCTTCATAAAAAATAAAGTCTGACCGGTGCATTGAGTGATTGCCTCGCCACACGGGACAGCAACATTATCGCTCGACACCAGAGGGCAGCACCTGCCAGATATGATCCTCCCTCACTCTGCTCAGTCGGTGTGTGACATCAGTGATTCTCGCTTGCAGCAATGACGCGAACACCTGCTTTTTCTATAGACGTACCCGAGAAGTTCGAGAGTTCTCGAGATCGGGAATTGAACCCCTGATCACGTCTTATTAACTAATTCGTCGTTTTGTAACGAGAATTGTGGCGCATCAATTTCGTTTGCGGCTAGAAGGAGGGTCAGAATTTGGTACGTGCGGTTACGTATGTGGTTTCTATTGTCGCCGCTAGAGACGCTTTTTTAAACACTAACCTATTTTTCGACGAGAGTCACCAGAGGACGTCCTTGAGTGAATGTTTAGATTTTTGTTAGCACATGTCCGCTACTTACGAATAGAGAGAATGGAAATTTCCGTTTCTTAGAAACTACCAAATAACAATTTCTTTTGAATGGGAGAAATGTCGATGTTATTTTAGTTAAATGCCGGAAGGGTTAATTAATTAATTAATAATAAAATGAAATAAAGTCAAATGTTTCAATCCAGATTTGTGGGTCGCAGGAGGAGCCCACGTAAATAGTTCGCACCGCTAAACGTCTGTATATCGGACGACCGCCTAGAGAGGTCACCGGTAGGGGGCGTGATAGGTCACGCGCAACACGTGGCCGATCGGGCGCAGGGGCGGGACGTAAATACCGCGTGCCGGGCGCACGGTCGTATCACCCCACAGTGCTATATAAACGGCTATCGAAAAACCAACGCCTTTCCAAAATGGCCGCCACATTCCCCACTCACACACCAACTCCAACCTAATCCAAATAAATCAGACATACCTCGAAGAGGGAATTTCGAAACAAAATATGGTTTTAAGGAAATTCGCGAAGAATGGAGGGACTGGCTACCAGCATTTTCGCTTCATGGAGTGTGCTCTCGTTTTCAAATTTGCTCTCGTGATTCAGAGCCAGTGTTGTTTTGTCGAAGAGTCAAATGAATGGTCTCAAAATAATTTTTTCTCACAGAAATAAATTCCGAGTGTTTTTGAACACTATTCCACCTATTCCGCTATATCAATTATTCCAGAAATTTGCAAGCACAATTCATTTTTCGTCGACCGACTTTAAAACGCGTCATCAATGGCATATGAGGGGGTGAATATCATAGTGGATGTATCTCGTGGTTTTTTTCGAATTGAGAAACAAGAGGTTAATAATCCTAAAAATTTGTCATCCTCTTTTAAGAAAAATCTTTAAATTATCCGCCTTGCCGTTTACTTAACGAAATTGAATAAAATTAGAGCTGTAGATAGTTCCACAAATTGGAAGTCGAGTGCAAGTTATTTCAGATTTTAATTATAATTATTTCTTGAGATATGAGCCGTTGAAGTTTTAAGCGTTGCCATTAAAAAGGAAAATTCCAAGATGGCGTCTCCACTTGACCAAAATGGCGCTGTCGTCGCCGTCACGTGCACCAATCACGTGATACCAGTGATGCCATCGACTTTTCCCACACTAGATCCCGAATTTATAATTATTATTCAATTAATACCTCGGAGTACTATTTCACAAAAATAGGAAGAAAATATATTTTCGTTATGAAGAGATTAGATATTTAAATTGTCAAACATTTGGGAATCTTAATTTTTTTTAAATCGCGTGTTGCGACCATAACACGTGACAAATCCAAAACTGTAAAATCATGACCCGTACCTGTACGATATCAGGACGTTAAAGATCCCTTTCCTAGGCAGCCTAGGCTAGGCAAAATTTCCAGGTCGCCTTCTGGGGCGGTTTTGAGGAGTTAAATCACCGGTGCACCCCCTTAACAATATTTTAATGTATCTTAAGATTCATAGCAGAGTTTCTGGTTTTTTTTAAACAAGAGTTTTAAAAAAACTATTAGAAAATACTTTCTCTGTCTTGCTATGACGGGGCGACAATTTGCCCATAACTAAAAAAATGGACAAAATCGAGCTACACCACTCTGGGTTCTGCCGTTTCACCACCCCGCGTTTTGCGTCCTAAAATATAAAAAAAAAATCATAATACAATGCAAAAAATCATAAGGAAAGGTCATATTGAAAAATACCAAACGCATTGTCAATGCAGGCCAATTTAACAATAGATGTGCAACCAAACAACAAGGTGTACACAGCAGGGAAGAGAATGTGAAGGAGGGTTAAAGACCTAAAAAAAAGTGCGCGCACCTCAATCACCGTTCAGGGATCGGACAGGAACTTAACCCCACACAGTCCACACACCAACATGTACGACATGTTACGCGAATTGATGACCGAGAGAAGTACCAATAATAAAACCTGGGTGGTCGCCGACACAAAGAAATATACATACAGGGTGTTCTTATAATTAGCCACGATTGTCCGACTCAGGCACACACACACGCCAACGAACTGAAACGTCTAGAACTAGTCAACCAGAAGAAAAAACGTTTTGCATCAAGGACACGCGAGAACCAACTTTCCTCCGGAATATGAAAACAAATTTTAACCGTGACATTTGAATAGTGACATTGCATCAAGGATAACAAGGTTTCTGAAACACGACGTTTAATTGACGTGACCGAATTCCAAATTTAAACGCTGCTGATCGTTCAGAGAATTGCGCCATGTTTATAATTAAGTCGTGGATCTTTTAGGTCTGGATCCGGATCAAAATTGATCCTGATTTCGGGGGCTGCGTTGTAATGTGTAACCGCAGCTAGTGTGCAGTCCGTTCAGTTATATAGCAAACAGCTGGTCCACACATAGATGGGTGTTGGCCGGACCTTTCTCCATCATCACTCCCAGCCGCCTTCACCTCCCTGGTTCGCCTTGAACAGGCTCAGAGGCGTGGGAAGAGGGAGGGGCAGCGACCGACGGGACTCCCACCAAATAACAAACCCGTCTTGTCCGTGGTTCTGTGGTTTATCGGCCTTGCAAAGTGCATTTCCGGAGACTCCGACAAAACTGAAATCACGATTCAATTTTCGTGCAACACTATTGCCGAACAAATTGGCTTGAGAATCAGTAGCACTTTTAAAAATCAGGAGATCAAGAAAAATCAAATTAAATTAAAAATAATGAGTTTTAAAAAAAGGTCAGCGGCCTTCGAACTTCAAACCCCATTATCTAAATATATCTACACACTTTTTGATGAACCCTCGGATATTCCAGCAATTTAAAAACAATGGAATCGTTGACATTGCAAGTCCCATTTCTTGAACATCGAGTTTATCGATTAATGACGTTCTCGTCTTTTATCCAATTGATGGAAGGGGGAGGGTGTCCACAAACACTACCACCAAGTTGGACTAGGACGCCTCCCAAACCCAACATCAAAAGAGTCGAGCATCGGCACCCAAACAATTGTACGCGCAACAGGCGTCCACATTAATGAAGAGAGCAGTTGCCAAAAAAAAAAAGGTCACAGGCCCAGTTCGCTAAAGACAGGTTGGGTATTAATCACCAACCACGACCACCTCCCCTCAAAATTCCACCACCTCCCCACCGCACTCAGCCTGCCGCCATTTTTTTTAAAACTAACTTTCGATTGTCAAGTTCAACCGACAAACACATCCTACTCATTAGGAATTATAAGTTATTCTAATAGCCGAGTTCATTTTTTTTTTGGTTACTACTTGAGCGAGTCACTTAAGAGGAGGAACCATAGAGTGAAGAAGATCTAGAGACATCATTTTCTAGAGAGAGTAGAGGCGACGCTGCTTATTTTGATGCCCGACTTCCGCTTTTTCATGATGGTTGTCGCCATCTAGTGAACAATCGATGAAACCTACATTTTCGCATTCTACATCTCGTAATTATTTAGAAACCTGTTGCACTAACCAAGCATGCTTAGACATACTTAACCGCTTCTAAAATCTTGGTAGGAAAGGGGCTGTTAAAAACTGATTAAATTGTCCCGCGAAACAGCGTGCACTCGAAACAATGATGACAATTATTTTATTTTTTCCTGGCTAATAAAAAAAAGGATAACCAAATGTTTACAACCATCCCAAAACCCAGTTCCCCATTTTCTTCCTGGGAAACTGTGCAACTGACCCTCTAATGGAGACCACTCCTTACAAATAAACCGCACTCATTTACGGGGAATGCTTATCCGGGACGACCGCCCAGGGCGCCGCACAAATTGAGATTTTAAAATCGAATCGCATTTCAAAACATCGCCATACATTGATTCAAAATTGTCTCTAATAAGAATTCCACTTTGTAAGAAGCTTCGTACAAATTTATCGAATCATTAAAACTGGAGAAGGTTTTTTTAAATGCAGGTGGCGCAATTAAATTTTTTGCCCAGGGCGCATCCCCGCTCAAAACGAAGGCCCTACCTTTGTGTGGTGACCCGTTCACCCTTGCCAAATAGCTGTGGCGGCGTCGACCGACTTGGGCAGGTCATAAATTGCGATTTTAGATCTTACTCGCCCACGCAATCCCATCAGACCACCAACACCAGAGTTCCAACGCGACCACTTAGTTTTCTCGGAACATCCGCCACAGACTCAAATAACAATTTTTTTAAAGATGAAAAATGGGCAGAATGGCCGCCATTTTGATACCACTTGGGGACCTGAAAAGAAAATGGGTCATCGATACTGATATTCTTCCAGATATCTGGTAAACGTTAAAGATCCCTACCTAGGATTATAATACGCCTAGGCTAGGCTTTTAAAATTACTGGGTCTCTCCTGGGGGCTGGGATTTAAAGCGGAAACACTGACGGGCCTCCTCCACAAATGTCGCAAGTGTACAACTCGTCGTGGCCCAGTTTGTTTAGTGACTGACTGTGGTTTCGGCGGTCCCGGGTTCGATTCCCGGCGCGGGCTCTCGAAAATTTCGATCCCGGGG
>JAQGBY010005065.1:0-15332 GCA_034698785.1 Mycogona germanica | reverse complement strand
ACCCATTGTACCACCCACTCTCGCTCACATATAAACCCCCCACCTCCCCTCCACATACACACACACACACACCCTCTTTTCGCATACCAATCACTGTCATCTTTTCACTTTTCCATGTCACACCTGCTTTTAATGAACAATTCCTTTCAATTAAAATCACTCGGAGAAAGTGCAAATTAAAGAATGAATAATTACGAAGAAATAAAAATTTGTCCGGGCGAGGGGAAAAAAACTGGCTCGCAGCACCAACACTGTTTTTTGCATTAGTCAATACCAAGTTGTGCGCTCTGTATACGATATCGGTGGACTCGGTCTACAGGGAGTCAGGGAATCTCACAATTAAATTATTAAACAAATACACTTTAACAATAAGGTAGGCATATGAATCGAGTGATGACTACTACTCTGCAGCACCTTAATCTTTTTTGGGGGGTTGACGAAGGAATAAGGTTTCAAAGTACGTTTCACAAAATTCACTTTATTATTTTTATTTATGGAGCCTCGCCAGCTCGTCGATTTGACACGGCTCTGATCCGGGCTAGTTCGCTTATGCTTAAATATAATTTAATAATTGCAGTGGCTACTGTAAAATGAAAACAAAAACTAAATCAAAATTAACCCACTGCAATTAAACTATCAAGGGCACTTAAAAACTTGGGTTGCAATCTTTAGAAGTCGGAATCCCCGCACCACATATAACCGGTAGCCCAACTCCAGATAATGTTGTTATCGGCTAGAAAAATTAATTTTAAAATAGAAAAACAAACCATTACTAGGATTCGAACCCGGACCCTCAGATAACAGCTGATTTCCAATCTAAACAAATGTCTATAGTGATAATAAATAGTACTACGACTACTTTCTCTTTTCCCCGTGATGTGACATTTTCCAAATTTCCTGTTTTGGAATGTGCTTTATACGACATTTTATTTTTTGTAGGCGTCTTCGCCACGAAGCACTCAGTCTGTATCAGCATACGAGTATATCCAACGGAAGAACCTTATTAGGACCCCAAATCGACCACCCCTTCCTCCAACCGACTTGCCCAACCCGGAAAGGTAGTTCTATTTACAAGATTTATTCACAGTTTTTGTATAGTCACACTGTTGCTGTCACCCCTCCCCTCCACCACCACCACCACCACCACCACGACCACCCATCGAAACATATGACCAATATTTTGCAAGTGTTGTGGTGCATGGTCTTAATCACAAGGACAATCACGACTTGAGCGAATAAACGCCGGCAAAACATTGTGCCGAGATGACGTTGTGACCTTCTCCAATTGCTACAATTGATATGATAAATGTCCACGCGAAGAAACACGGAAACCAAACAAATAATACAGGGGTTGCGTTGCGTATGACAGCTGTAGCCAGAGTTACGTGCTAGTTGGCGGCATTTATTAACAACAACGAAATGACTAAAATGTAAATTAATATTTAATCGCTCGTCGGACAGGGTAATTGCCAGTTCGAGAAAGATTTCTTCTCGAGGAGTCCCCGCACTCCTGGGCAAGTAAGAAAATCTAAAATAATGGATAGGACCTTGGAGCTACGAGAGCAAGCAAACAATAATCTGACAAGAGGTCGCGCAATTTCATGCTGATTTAGCCCTGGTCTGACATTTCAGCAAAATACTACTATTAATATCGTATGCAAATTTATTTTATGAACATTTTCCGAACGAATCGTAACTACGAGAAGAGTCAGGAGCATATATTTTACCTGTCGAATGGTAAATCAATGCTTGAAGCATAGATAATAAGAAGCCTTTGGGGCAATCAATATTACAGGGTAACAGTGATTACGGAGTTCTGGAATTGTGACGTGGTTTTTCCAAAAATGACACAAAAAAGTTCAGCGTGTCGAGAATACTTTGATTCAGTTTCATCATTTTGCCATCAGTGTTTTGGCCTCCAACCTCCAAAGGTGACAAAAAATGCTTCAATTATAGCCAACGATAGCCGTCAATTCATACAAAATATTTATTCAGATTTTTTATTATCGGCCTTAGGGACAACGCATTCGATTTCACAAATGTCCTCGTTTTTAAAAATAGTGATAATTTGATTGACTAGGAAAATAGATTTTTAATTTTGGTTAGGATAAACGAAATCTGATATTCCTTATTCGGTATTGCATGCGGCGTCGACAAGTATACCACACCCGTGATCGCGGGTTCAACTCCCTGCCTGAATCTCCGGAACGTTTCGGCTGAGAGAAATTCCTTAGTTGTCTTTCGGAAAGAGAAGTAAATTCGTCATTTGACCCGTATACCTGTACGATGTCAGGCACACTTTAAAGTTTCCCACCTACACCTGAAACCTAGGTTAGACAAAATGGGAATTTAACAGAGTTTAAATGAGACGACAGCGGAAACGCTGGGGGACCGCCTTAACAAACAGCTCCAGAGCCCTTATCCAAATCGACTAATATAAAACGATGTATTTCTCGTAACTAAAATAAAGACAACAAATTCGACGAGGTGCTGGAGAAACTCGGGCATCCGATTACCAGAGTACGCTGCCCACCAAATTGTCCCCCAAAAATCCCGATCCAGTTTGGGTTCGTACTTTATAAACACCCCGCTCACACCTTCGATAACGAATGGGTTTATTTTGCATGAGGCCGCGTCAAGCTTCTTACCTGAGATTGTACGTTGGCTCCGATGGTCTGATAGGAGTCTCCGCCGTTGAGCGACATGCCGTAGAGCGCGTCGGTCGCTCCGGGTGGCGGACTCAGCATCGGACCGGGCGTGCCGTGACTGCTGGCCACCATGTTGTACGGCGACACTGCAAACGACAAAACGACAATGGACATCCCACATTATAGACGAGTGACGCACAACAAATCATTTCAATCGCAATCTACTTGACTCAAAAATATAAAAAGTTATAACCATTTTGGCAGTACACATCAAAATTCCTATTGCAACAAAATGGCGACACCACATTCAGATAAGACTAAAGGTGCCAACTTTTGACATATTTTCTCTTCATTTTTAGAATAGCTCATTGTTGTCTCAATTGTCTCAAATGGCCTCATTTGTGGGTACATGGTCGCAGGAGGATTTTACCAAGTGATCGTACTTGGGGCATTTTGAGAAACCTTTCTAAATAGCAATTTTGAGAGTCACTTGCGCTGAAGACAGACACTCGAAAACCACAGTCGACGTTTGGTGTGAACAGAACTTGGGGCGCGCGCATTCTCTAGTCCCGTACCCTCATTATACCCGTATATATGATTATTATTACTATTAAAGCTCAACACGGATTAGCCTCGGGGCTAGCGGTGAGAAAATTGCATTAAGTACAAGTTACAATAACTCTCTTGCCTTAATGTATATCCTCCATACAACGTCCGCGCGCACACATACACACACTATACATACTTGAGTTCCTAGTTTATTACAAATTAAACATAATTTGAGTTTTAAATACTGTTATAACGACTTGATGGGGTGGAAAAGTGGAGGAACGAAATGATACACGCCGAATAGAATCCGTGCAATTATCAGTAAACATATCCCCCTTTTTCTGCCCCTCTCTTCTTCGTTCCAAATTTCCAAATGAGACCAATTTTCCACTTGTGAGACAGACTTACAAAAGTTACGAGAGACAGAGTCGAGTTCGCCACCAGAGTTCGCGTAACCGGAAGTATCTGATACATTTTTTCACCCTCCTCACCTAATCCTATGCGATCATCTCAATCAACATACCGAGCGTTGTATAACCAATGGATTGCTCTCGTTATTGGTCAGAGCTGACGTAATAAAAGTACGTTGTGAGATTTAAAAATAATTTTAATAAAATACGTTTTCTTACGTTTATTTTGTAACAGGAAAAACGTTTTGGAGTATCAATTTTTCTTTTAAATTAATTGTTCGGCAGGATGTGGGTTTTTGAAAATCAATTTCCCGGTTAAAAGGGCTAAACAACTGAAACCTCAAAGAACGAAATTTTCAATTGGATGTTGTCTCTACCGCCGTTCTTTTTCTATCCAGAACTATTATTCTGTTTCGTAGCTAATAATTTTAATTTACGGGCAACCAAAAACTACTTCCACGAACACATAAATTTCTGCGGCGGCAGAGAATAATAACTCAATTTTATAGAACAGCAAATTTCAATCACGAAACATCGTGTTTAACCCAGCACCAGTTGGCGAGACACAGCGCGCAACCAGTTCTTTTTATTTTTTTTTATAAATACCAATTTTACGAAAATTTAGCCATATTCTCGCGTGCACGGTTAAAATTATGTTGCACAAGCGTTGCCTAGATTTAAAAAGTGCTGTAAGGGGAGGGGAATGGAGGTGGAGCGGGGAAAAGCACCACAAGTACACGAGATAAGTACGAAAATATGCGCTAAATTGCGCCCATAGCTTGTTTAAAAAATCGGAATGCGAATATGCAACAAGCTGCACTTGCACCACCAACACCATTATTATTATTATTATTATGAGGCAATTTTTTGGAATCGTTCGTTGGCCATGTGCTCTGTCAGAGGACCGATCCAAAAACATACCGCCGAATCTAATTGTTCGCGATCGCAGAGCAGCACCTTGTCGAGAAACCACCTGTTTGTTATCCAATCGAAATAAAGACACCTTCATTTCTCATTACTGATGACAGCAAACATTAAAACGCGCGCCTAACCCCTACGATATTTAATTGTGTTACTAGTTGAACATTCACTCGTGAAATTGTTACGTCAGAAGACATCAGGACTGTACGAAAAAAAGGTTTCTCGATTTTTACTGGATTTTTTCGGTTTCGATGGAGACAGACGACAGCGCGCTTCAATATCCAAACGCGACGATCAACAATTGGCTACATGAGAAATCACGTTCTCCGTTAGCGTCGCCGCAGTCGTCTCTCGGCGCCAACCACGAGAGGCCGACGATGGGTTCGAATTTTCAACAGGCATCCCCGCACGTCAGTTGTCAGACAACGTTGGCAGGCTAATGCGTGCTTTCCAGGTTGATGTGGAGTGACAGCTAACGAAAGAAGGAGCTGAGGTGGGAAAGAGCGCTAAGTTCGAAGGATGGGGGAGGGAGGTTGGGGGGGGGGGTTGAGACAGGGTGATGGAGCGAAGAAATGCACCACCACCATTCTGGTAGACTAACGCCAACATGAAAAATCAACGAAGTAAAAATGGCGGTTCTGTGTCTCTTGATTTTTCTCTGGGCCATAGGGCATCGGCCCAATGACTTGAGACAGCGAACCAGCTTGGTCTTTCTGCGAGAATAAAAGCAGACCACAAATAGATTTTCTTATCTTAAGCTGGCTGACAATTACAAATTAATGTTCAGCTCTCTGAACATTAATTTGTAATTGTCAGCCAGCTTAAGCATAATAATAATAATTACAAACCGAATCCGAGAATGAAATGGCGACTCAAATAATTTCCATAATCATTTATTACAATTACAATTCCAATATGTACCCACAAGCAGCCCCCAAGAGAGGGGCCTATGGCGGGGGTCGAACGACCAGTTGTATCTGAGCTATTTGTTGAGGTCCAGAACTAGAACCTCCCAGGAGGCGACCTGGTAATTTTGCCTAGCCCAGGCTTAGTATAAGCTACCTAGGTAGGGATCTTTAACGTGAACCTGACATCGTACAGGCACTGGTCCCATGGCTTTACTTCCAGCGCGTTAAGCTCTCGCCCGAAAAATTCCGAAGGTGTCGGCAGGAATCGAAACCGCGATCACGGGCTAAGAGGCGAACGCGCTATCTCTCTGCCACTCGACACCAGATTTATACCAATTTATAAACAGAAAAACCGTTTATCCATTTGACCAAAAAAAATTGTTAATGCTCCTAACTAATTTTTGGGAACACCAGATACGTACTTCAACATGGCTAACCAATATATGTTCTTCCTTGCGTGCCGAATTTTAAATTCGGGGGATGCATTTTCGGGGAAGTAGTGAACAACCCGAAATCTGATTTGAAATGAATTCGAAAGTGCAATGCCTGTACAACGTATTCTTCGGGGACGTTCTAGTGTCAAACCTTGACGCCTGATTCCAAGATTAAGAGGAACACAAAATAATATCCTCACGGCATTTCGCCAAAATTTGAAAACTGTAAAATGCCCCCCAATTGTACCGTCGCGATGTAAGCTTATCACGACGCGCACAAATAAATTCCAATGAGTTATCCACGCACACGGCGACATAATTTTCTTTTTCGGAATCATAAACGCAGACAATATAAAATATAAAAAAAGCCAGGGCAAAGACGTTTGGCGACAGACCCGCCTTAATATTATATTTTGTTTGTTTTTTCTTTTCTTCCGGAAAACGTAAATCCAAGCTCAAGAAGCCGCCGGTGCGCGAGTAAACCCAGGGGCTATACATTGGCACGTAAATAAGCCTGCAGCGCAGAAACAAGCTGTCGTCTTGTGGTGGTGTTTTTGTTTACCGACAAAAAAATAGCATTTTGTTCACAAATTTCTTGAATCTTTCGCAAATAAAATGGGCCAGCCTCATCCAAAGACCCTTCCTCCCACCTACTATCCAAAAATCCAACGATTCATAAAAAAAGTGTAAAAGAAAATGAGAATATCGACATTTAAAAAGCCACTTTCTAGATCATTCATATTTTCGAATACACTGGCAACTTGAAATTCGAATTTTGAGATTATCCGATAAACATAATAACTAACCACAAAACCAAGAAGTTAATTTTTGAAGAGAGCAAACAAGTGGGCAAAATGAAAGACATTTTCAAGCAATTTCAAATTAATGACACAGGTTCGAATGTTCTTTTTCAATTTTCAAGTTTAGTAAACAAAGTTTGTGTCAAAAATCTCGATACACATGCTCTCCGTCACAGAAAAATGACCAATTCAGCGGTGGCCTTAGGAGGATATTGCGTTCAAATTGAGTTCTCCTTTGTTCTAGAGATGTTTCCGTTTGTCATATTCCAACATCGTTAACAGTAACAACAAGCGCCGTGATTCGGTTTTGCTTAAATACGAATTGTTGATTTAAGGGAGGGATGGGTTAAATATTTTTACGAATATTATTCGCCACTATAAGGTGGATGAAACATTCCGGTGTAGTCAAAAGAATGAAAAGTTAGTATTCAATCGGAATTGCCCAATGGCCTTTATACAACTGCGAATAATTTCCAAACGTATTCGAAGATGCAAGTAGTCGAGGTGGGGTGCGTTGGATTAGACAAAGTCTGGAATCCAACCGCCCTTTCCTTTTCAAAGATATATCTTCAGAGGGTGGTGGTGGGGATGGGGGAAAGAGCCATGACGTGTAGCGCGGAATTTCGTAGGCCTGACGTGCAAGGCGATATATGAAGCATGATACGACATTCCTGCTAATTTAATGAACATTCCTTGCGCGCCAACGCGAAAGCTTATTTATTGTCTCACATTGTCTACTGGCATCGGGCAGACGTTACAATATTCCATTTTTATATATTTTTTTCTTCTTCTTGGGCAACGTGCCACCCCTTACTCTGCTATGTCATGTATATCTCGAGCTGAAACAGCGCTATACTCAGGATCTTAATGCATCTTAATGCATCCTGAGTTCGTACAACCAACGCCGCACGTTCCTGAAAAATGGGCAACTCCGCGCATTCGTTATCAGGAAGGGTGATATTGTCGATCGAAATTCTTTTAGCTTTTCCACTTTGTTAACTACAGACGCCATTTGTATCATCAACGACTAGTTGATGAATCCAGATTCCGAAGATGGTGGGGATCAATACCAATGAGTTCCAAAGTGTTCCTTCGACATCGTAGCTCTAAATAAAAACACAAAAACAAATCGTAGCTCTATTTCGGAGTGTGTCTACACTAGGTCTCAAGAGGGTATCGGGAATAGCTGGGTCGACATTAACTGTACTATCGTTGTCAAAATTCCATCGAAATCGATCTCAATTCCTGAAATGCTTTTTTCTCCATCTCTCTCTCTCTCTCTCTCTCTCTTACTTCTATTTCGTTTTTTTATTTTTCAGCCTCATATCTGTACATGGGGATGGGAGAATGCCGAAATCCTAATCGCAACCAGGAAGAGCGATCATGAAAAGCCCATCCAATCAAATAATTGTTTAACGACAAATGCGTTATGACGTTCTGGAGTAGCATGGTCGATCACGTTGAACCTGATCATGCGGGAAGCTAAATTATTCTGCATAGTAATTGTCAATTTCTAATGCACGAAAATATTAAATGATTCACCGTCGATATTATTGATATTTTCAAATTTCGATTAAGAATTTTATATGCCTTGGGATAGATACAAGCTTCTTTAAATCGAATGTCTGCAAACGCGGATGCCATTTACAGAGTTTGCAAAACGCACGTTTGGCAAACGTCTACATACAGAGTATGTATAAAAAATTATTTATTTCCAGATGATTAACGACCAGCGTCGCCAGATCGCAGCAAAAGATTCTTAATAATAAAACATTTCCATACATTTAATATAAATTTGCCACATATCTTTGGATGAGACAATAACGTTTTCTTTAAAAGTATCATCTAAATTCGAATGCATGATTTTTTTAATATGATAATCATATTGCATGTATGCGCTGAGCAAAAACAAATCAGCAGGAGTTTGCAGGAAACAAACAACTTTATGCCTATTTTATATTGCAATTACAATTATTACATTATTACAAGTACAGGAAACAGTCTATGTTGAATAAATTTCCGCTGGGTTTAGTTCTGCGATACGTATTTATACAGAATTATAATTGTTCTGGAAACTTATTTTGGGGTGACAAGACTCAAGGTCCAGTCATATTGAGTATCTGAATTTGAGAATATAGACATTTTGAGAATGGCACGCCTTTGATCCTACACACACATTCAATAGATTAGTACGAGATGACATGTACATGCGCACATACTCGTATAATGGATTTCTCACTCGTAGACGTGCATGAACCGCACTTTCAGGTGCTTCCGCAAGCTGTATCTAGGAGCAGCGACACTCCTCCATATTGGCTGGATGCCTCGCAGGCATTCCACTCGCCTGACCAATATGGAATCGATTTAATAGGAGAACTGGCGCAAAACGGACGCAGCACAGTTATATCGCACTAATGTGACACGGGGCAAAAGGCTGCGCATGCGCATTGACCTTCGTGCCAAATGGAATCGTTAGTCAAGAGTCTCAAGCTTGGCGCACATTGCGCGCCGAACGGTCAAGTGTGCTCCTATGTTCCGTGGCCACAAATTTAAGAAAAATACACCATTTTGCTGCACTGACTACGAGTACGAATGGGTTAGGGCGGGGATGATCGAACCACCGTCCGACAACCACCTCTTCTCCAGGACAAAAGTAGAGGTTTCATCTCCTTGACTGGCATTCCTGAAGATCAGAACAGAAATGAAAACTCGAGCACCAAGTTGCCACCTGTCGACGAAGGTAGTCGACAGCAACTCCACTTAGTGATGCCGCTGGTGGCCAATACCGCGGCCCCCGACGCCTGCCAATAACTAACAAAACGTTAACCGTTTTTACTACAATTTGTCATCGGTGCGAATGCAGCGACTGTGTATGTATGTGTGTGGGAGGGGGGAGGCTATTATTCTCGCATCAGACACTTCTATTGCAATATTACATTATAGATTGTATCGGAAACTAGCGCGCACCCGATTCTTTTCAACGTCCACGGATCCCTTTTTATCCGAGGCATGATCGTAGAGACTCCAGAGCGCTGAAATATATAGGAGCACAACAGCTACAGGGTGCTGAGGAATGGGGGAGAGGGGGAGTGCCGAAAGAATACCGAAATTGGTAACGTTAAGTCAGGGGTACACACATGCAGGACGAATCCGGACGAGGGCATACAATTACAAATACCGTCAGAATATAAGCGAGGAAATTCAACAGGGACCAGCAGACCGGATTAAGATAGGCAGGCGTGATGCAGGCGTCTCTGGATCAGGGGTTCTTGAAGAAATGTTTAATCGTTTTGCCGATAGGAGGCAATAGGTCAAGAATGAGACAACGCGACAATCAAATATCATCTGACGAATGATAGCTACTGGACTCTGTGAACTGAAAATAGAATTCGGTTCTTAAAATTTATAATTCCCTTTTCCGTATCTCTCTTGTTCCATTATTGCATCGACGAAAGCAGTATATATCACATATGCTGGAAACGTCGAACTACTACTCCTCTGATGAGATCTCGGGTTCAAATCCCGGCCGAGACAGTTATGAATTTTTGGGCGGAGGAAAATCTAGCGCACGTCTTCCTTCGGAATGGAAGTTAAACCGCGAGATCCGCGCCTGCACGATGTCAGGTACACATTAAAGATCCCTACTTCAGTGTATGAAGTCTAGGCTAGGTCACCTGCTGGGAGAATTTGAGTACGGAAAGGAACAAACGCTCAACATTTAAAAAAAATCGTGCACCAATTTCATTACAGCGCCACACAAACCTTTCTACTCGGCTAACTAGAATTTAGTTCACTACCAAAGACGCAAAAAAAACATGTTTCAAATGCTGTTGTTGTAGTGGTGGTGGTGCAGAGTTTTCGTAACGCGATGTAATTCTTGGAATTTCGCAGGACGTGTGCGCTGGAGCGACCGCGTTCTTTTTTAAACTCAGCGAACAAACCAATATCTGGCTTAATTCGGCCGCCAGGACTTACGATCCTAATGGGGTGAGGGGAAAAAATATAAATTACAAGGAATTGTGTGTAATCCGGTATGTGTGTGGTCCTAAACTACGCAGCATGTGCTCTGCCACCTTCAACTCACTACAGATATCTACGCTACCAAAATTCCAGGAATGGGAATGAACAAGATCCAAGGAAGCCTCAAGCAAGCCTACGACATCCCAGGAAGATATTATATGTATTATTCTATTAAAATTAATTAGCTACATTTGAATCCGAAATCGTCCGAAATTTTTATTAAACTTTGAGATCTTTGATCTTTGAGATCTTTCTCTTCGTAAGGATCACTTAATGCCGTCTGTTCATCATAAAACTGAATAGGAGAGATCTCGGTTAAATGGCTTCAATTGGTCGGTTGGAGTTTGTTTCGCCGCCTGTGTCTCGTAAAGAAAAACAAGACCAAGATGAGATCGGAACAATTTCTCTCGTCGATCTCGAGCGAACCCACCCCAAAGTGAGAAAACGCACAAGTATGTGGAAATGACGTTAGAGGAGTTGTTGGTGGTGGGGGGGGGGGGCAGGGGGAAGCGTACGGTTTAGGGGAGGGGGTCCTAGGGGAGTGGGTGGAGGGTGGTTGGGCGGACGAAATGTTGGTGGGAGGACTAGACGTAAGCGACTGCGCATGCGTGAACGATTCCTCGTTTTCACGCGCCTCACTACCAACCAACCCCAACCCCAAGACCAACCCCTCCCCCACACCACCCACCCACCAACACGCACACACAGAAGAGTAAGCAAGTGATAGATAGGCAGAGAGAGTGCCCAAGAGGCCCGAATGTCATTACAATTTCCACGGCTTTTCGCGAAGCTTAGGCTTGATTGGACTGCAAAGGAGGCTGCGCGTTCCGACGAAGGCCCTCCGCGTCTCGCCCATGTCTCGTCGTCCTACGAGCGCGCACACACACACATAAGAAAACCGGGGCCATTCTTAAGAGAAAGAAACGCCCTGGTCATTTGTGACACAACGCCACCCCTCACCACCAAATACGCTGCAAGGACAGGAACTTAACTTAAGATCTCGATAAACAGCCTTATCTTCAAATTATTCCAGGATAACAATTTGTATCATTTACTTTGTATCATGTTTTTTTGTTTCCAATCAACTGTAGTCAACCGCACTACAGGCGTTACGTCCCCCTCATGGTGTTTAGGCACTGTGCGAGGGGGAACGACTAGTACCCCGGGATCGAAATTTTCGAGAGCCCGCGCCGGGAATCGAACCCGGGACAGCCGAAAACACAGTCAGTCGCTAAACCAACTGGGCTACGACGAGTCGTACAAATGTGCACTGGTCGAGATCATAAAATATTAACATAACATACAATAGAAAAATGACTCTTTATAATACCAATAGTTTCACCCTTCTGAACTATTTTGTTCAAATCTTAATTGATTTTAATATTTTTGGGAACACAGGTAACAGCGAAATCATTTAATACTACAACGAAGATAAAATAAAATAAAATAATCGAAAAATGCAAAATAAAATAATCGAAACGCTTCCATATTTCTAATTGAAAAAGTGGAAAAGACGAAATCATCAAATTTCAACGCAGTTTGCACTCTGGTGGCAAGCGCCCTGAGCAATTGCCCATGCTACTAAAACCATTTTAAAAAGCGCTAAAGACAGTATGGTCCCACAGTTTCCAAGTAGTTGGTGCCAGTGGCTATGGGCTGTTTGCGTTTTTCTTTCAGGTGCCATTTGTTTGCAATTGCTGCCGCTGGTGGCGGCTGCAGGTGATCAGGGTGACAATTTCGGACTTCGTCGCTTGGGCAGAGCATACACCGATATACATAATTTTACATTTTCTAACGATACATTAATGCAAAATATCAAAAATTGTGTAGAACAAGACATAATAACAACTGAAATTGTAATTCTAAAAATCCTAAAACTTCAACTGCATAAAAACTCTAAAAATTCAACACAAACTTAGAACAAAGATCGACGAAAACGTTACGCCAACTAGTGACAGTGCGAGATGTCAACAGCAGCAGAAGATGCTGTGAGCTGGATGAGGGGTTGAGGATTTTTTTCAGGAACGAAAAAGCCAGAAGCTTCTGAGTGCCGTTGGGCATGTGCCTGGCGAGTTGTGTTGGTGAAGAAGAAAAAATAGGAGCGAGAGAAAGAACGAGAGGGTGGAAGTTGCTAGTGGGTGGTCGGGATAAAAAAAGTGGTGCACGGGAAGAATAGAATGAGATATCTAAGCCCCGACAAAGTACGTTCTCGGTGTGAACCGTGTTCTATAAGTATATACAGAGAAAATGGCATGGAGCTGGATTCTGTACCACCACCACCACCATCGCCACCATCGCCACCACCGTCGGGCAACGACGAAATGTTTGTGAAAAATGATTGGTTCACGGTTCGCATCAATGGTGACCTTCAGTCACCTCTGTCCTCACAAACGGACAATACAAACAGTGTGACTTGACACCTCCATTTATGAAAATAGATATTTTTAGATTTAAAAAAAATGATGCACCAAATCTACTTGAATAACAGAATAGAAGCAACATTTTACATTGCTCAATGTATTTTTTTTTTTCAAAAATATGTACCATGCTTGCGTAAATTGCGATAATATTATGGCCTTAATTTGGCCTGAATACTTACTCGTATTTCAGGAAAATTGAGTTCATTGAATTCCAAGAACTATCATAAATAGGTCAACAACACGCACAGAAAAACGAAACGAAAAAATCATGAACAAATCATTCCTGTGGTTTAGCTGCAGCGCATAACACCGTGCTCTGTGTGTTTGCCTATTCACGGGGGAAATGTAGAACATGTGGACGCAAAAATCGCCGTAACGAACGTTACTCTTCTACACCTTGACAAATGATATTTTGGAACTAAGAGAATGTAATCTCCTAAATATTTATCATACCGGCAAACAGAATGGAAAGTGAATTTTTAAATGTCATTCCTCCGATTCTAATTACAATTTCGATACTTTTTTCAAATCAGACGATATTCCTTTCAGAGGATTTCGAATCAATCGCCTGAAATATTTCAATTTACAACATATGCAATTGATCTATCGATTGTTTGTTATTTATAAGCTCCTTACACACAATCTAACAAAATAGTTAACGTCGGCCAAGATTTGTTGTTGTTAAGACGTCACCACGATCGCTTACAAATAAGTTTCCAAAACAAAATGAGCAAAATAATTTTCTTTTAAAAATGATAGCTTCAAAAATTTCATGACTGTTTTGAAATAATTTTCAAAAGTTCGTATTATATAAACAACGATGATTTGCTGAGTGGCGAACTGAGAGGGCGAGAATGTAAGTCGGAAGGAGTTGTGAGATGAGACGGGGGCGACGAAATGAGAGCAGATCTATGGAGGTAAGACGAAAAAAAAAGGAAAGGCGAGGGGATGGCTTTGCGGTGACGTGGGATTGGTAGGGGCTAGGGGTGGGAGGATGGAAAGCAAGAGAGTGAAAATTTCCACTTTGCACGGCTGGTGCAGCATGAGCAAAACCAGCAAACGCAATTGCAGACGAAAAAATGAAGACGAGAGTTGGAACCCTCCCCCCCCCACATACATCACCCACATCACCCCCTAAAACTCCCAACGCCGCCAAACTTGCTGCCAGCTTAGGGAATTTCAGCCCAAAAGCATTTTTCTCAGTTGCTGTTGGGTCTCTCGCAACACACTACAGCGGTGGCCGCACAAGAGCGGAGCCGGACCAGTTGGTTGGAAACATCATCGGGTGACCGTAAATGACGACTCTGCCATTGGATTGAACGGAGGCTCGTGTCGCCGACATAACGGCCCGACACCGTGCACAGCGAAGGCATCACCTAACCGAACCGAAGAGGACCGATCACGATGGACTCGAAACCAAATTGAGGAACACTTCATGATACTTCGATGACGGAGAATCCTGATAAGTCGACATGTTACTACCAGTGTCCGTTACCAAGACAGAAATATTAGAATAAATTAATATTTTATTGAGACGTTCCGAAGCGCTCGCGCCATTTCCTCGTCAGGGCGGTCGGTGTCGACTCGTTCGTCCCAATGCGAACAACGCCACCATTTTGCACGCCGCACATGTGAAATTGAGTTTTGTAACAAATTGTACTTTTTTATCAGCAGCCGAAAGAACGCCCCCACCCCCCTCGCCCACCCACCCAATCACATCTCCAGCCCTCCCCCACACACCAACCTTCTCAGTCAGTTTATTCATGCACGCGTTTTCGCACGTTCGAAAATTGCTAGACGCGCGCCGAGTTGAGCGGATATGCGCTGGCGGTAGGTAGGTAGGTAGGAAGGTGGTGGCAACCTTGCGGCCCAGCACGCCCACGCTCCTTCCTCCCCCCTCCCCCCTCCTCCTCCTCCCCCTTCCCCTTTTCCAAAACATTCATAACGCGCTTCCATTAAGACATTATTATCAGGGGCGCGTTTAAAATGTCGACGTAGGATCCGCATGGATTACAGGATGAGCATTTATTGACTTCTACAGAGTAAAACAAAATTAGGGCAAGTTGAAATTTAGGTTCCATGGACCAATAAATAGAGGGTGTACCTAGAACTTGAACTCTTCAGGGGCGTAACGTTGTGGACTGCACAACGTTACGCCCCTGAAGAAGGTCGTGTCCAAAAACGAAAGCCATGGCTAGGGCTAATTCATCAAATTAATTCGT